>JAVKPL010015404.1:0-126189 GCA_032173675.1 Gastrolobium villosum | reverse complement strand
AGAGCCTAAAGTACTTATTCGATTAAAAAGAGTTGAATATGAGGCAACGACGGTGGACTGAATTCTTAAAGGATTACGATTTCGAATTTAAATATCATCCCGACAAGGCTAATGTTGTAGCGGATGCATTGAGCCGAAAGTCAGTGAGTATGGCAAACATGATGATGAGAGATTTTGATGTAATTGAGAGGTTTAGAGACATGAAATTGTCTGAAGTCTTTCCAGGCAGAATTTGTGACATCGAAATTACAAGAATTGAGAACGAAATGATGACCAAGATTAAGGATGCTTAACTGCAGAATGAAAGTGCGAAACGACTGAAGGGTCAGAGTGGTGTATCCTGCAATGATGAGGGTATACTACTATACCAGGGTCGTATTGTTGTACCTAGACAGTTGACAGAGGAAGTGATGACAGAGCCCCATAGGGGTCAATTCACTGTCCATCCTGGAGCTACAAAGATGTATCAGGACCTAAAGATTAATTTCTGGTGGCCTGGTATGAAGAAAGATATTGCTGAATTTGTCTCCAAGTGTCTCGTGTGTCAGAAGGTCAAAATTGAGCATCAAAAACCTTCTGGTATGTTGCAACCACTAGATGTTCCTGAATGGAAATGGGAGAGTATCTCCATGGATTTTGTGGTGGGTTTGCCGCGGACACAGGCTAGTTATGATTCTATATGGGTGATTGTGGATAGATTGACAAAATCCGCACACTTCTTACCAGTTCGGGTAGATTTCTCTGTTGAGAAATTGGCCAGGCTCTATGTGAAGGAGATTGTGAGGCTTCATGGGGTCACTGAGAACATTGTTAGTGATCGGGACCCGAAGTTCACTTCTCGCTTCTGGGGAGCATTGCAGGAGGCTCTTGGCACTCAGTTGAGACTGAGTACTGCCTATCATCCACAGACGGATGGTCAGACTGAGAGGACCATTCAGACGTTGGAGGATATGTTGAGGGCTTGCACCCTAGAGCAGGGTACGGCATGGGATCGATACCTTCCACTGGTTGAGTTTTCATATAATAATAGTTTTCATGCTAGTCTGGGTATGGCTCCCTACGAGGCCTTGTATGGTCGCAAGTGTAGGACACCTACTTGCTGGGCAGAGGTTGGAGACTCAGAGCGGTTTGGATTGGATTTTGTTCAGGAGACCACTGAGCAGATTAAAATGATTAGGGATCGTCTGAAAAAGGCTCAAGATCGCCAAAAGAGTTATTATGATCTCAAACATCGGCCTCTAGAGTTTGAGGAGGGAGATCATGTGTTTCTAAAGTTATCACTAGTTACGGGTGTGGGACGAGCCCTGGGAGTGAGGAAGCTGAGTCCTAGATTCATTGGACCCTATCAGATTCTACGTAGGGTAGGACCGGCTGCCTACCAGCTTGCCTTACCTCGTCAAATATCCAATATACATGATGTATTCCATGTTTCTCAGCTAAGAAAGTATGTAGCTGATCCTTCTCATGTGGTTCAACCTGATGATGTTGAGATTCGGGAAAATTTGAAGACTCCGATTGGACAACTGAAAGTACTCGAGCGAGATGAGAAGAGGCTGAGGAACAAATCTATTCCTATGGTGAAAGTTCAATGGGAAGGAAGGACGCCTGAAGAGTCCACTTGGGAGCGGGAAGATGAGCTTCTCCGTCAGTATCCTGAGTTTAAGGACATGTACGTTCTTGATTTTGCGGACAAAATCGCTAAAAGGTGGGGGGTGACTATAATAGCCCAAAATAATTAATTAGCAAAATACATGTGATTAGATAATTAAGCATGTATTAGTGAGTAAAAATAAGTAAATTCCCTTATAAAATTAATTGGGGTCGCTTTTGAGGTAAAAAGTGTACTCAGTGAAACTTAAGGGGTATAAATGGGTATAGAAAAAAGTACCCAAAATATAAAAATGGAAGTAGAGATATTCCTAGAAAAATATTCCAGACTTTTGGGTAAGGTTTGGTAATTAATGGAATTGAATAGATAGATGAACCGATACCCACTTAACCCGTGTTAAGTGGCAAGCCACTTAAGAACCCTTATTTCCCCTCCCCTTTGTCGCGCAGAAGAAGAAAAAGAGAGGAAAAGAAGAGAGGGAAAAGAAGAGAAAGGGAAGAAGGAAAGGAGAAAGGGGGAAAACCCTAGGGGATCAAACCTTGATGGTTTTGTGTGATTCCAAAGCCTAAACCACTCCAAATCTTCCCCTCTTTCACAATCCTAGCTTGGGTCTTGGTGGGGAGTAGTGTGTTGTGAGATCCCTCCTCCCAAAGTTGCGACCCATGTGGAGAAATTGAGAGATTTGTTGGTTTCTACCTCCATAGAAGCTTAAGGAGTAACCAATCCTTGATGGTGCAACCATTGGTGGTAAGATTTCATCTTTGAACTCTATTTTCATGAGAAATGCATGATTGGGGAAGATGATGAATAGTGTTTAGGGTTTATGATTATGTGAGTAGATTGGCTATGTTCTAGGAAGATTGAGGCCTAGAGTATGTTGAGAAAAATGCTAGGAATGGCATTTAATCGGTGAAAATGAGTTTAAATAATCGTTTGACTATTGTTTGGCTTGTTTTTGTAATCAATGGTTTGGTTTGGTTGATTGTTGATATTGTCCATGTGATGCTTAGGATTGAGGCATTTGGACCAACCGTGAGTAACCAACCGTTGGAACAAGCTATGGAGCTCGGTTAGCTCCTTGGAATTGATATTTGTGTTGTGAAGATTGGTGAGGAACAGAGGTTAAGTTGGAAGCATTGAGGTAAGCCTTCGGACCTTGGGTGTAATTCCCTTTATTGTTCCACCAAGCCCTGAACGGGTAATGGTGTGTTGTTGTATATAAATGCAATGAAATAGTGTAATGCTTTGTTATACGTATTTGCATGCTTTGGTGTGACATAGGATGGTGTTTCCCTATGTTGGTATGTTGCATGAAGATGCGTAAATCATACTTGGTAGTTTAGCTGGCCAGTAGGACTATTTGCATCTGAGTATCCTTAGGACAGCTCGAGAGCTCGAGGGATTTCTCCTGGAGATGTTGTGTACACTTGCATGGATATGTATTTGCTGCATTATTATTGTCATTGCTATTACATTGTTATTGAACTATGGGGTGGAGAGATACTCCAAGGGCCCCTGGTTTACTGGATATATTCGTATATCTCACCCCGTGTTGTTGGGGACCCCCTTTCAGGCAAGGATGTTGCAGGAGCCTCTGATGGCAAGTGGCCATATTTGAAGTGATTGGGCATATGAAGATATTGTGTCAATTGATTAAGCATGTTATTTTGTAGTTCACATGTATAGGATTGCTAAATGAGAATCAATTGTCATATGCATGCTATATTTATTTGGGTGGACTTAGCCTATGCTCATGCTTTTGGTATCTCTTTTGTTGATGGGAGCCAAGGAGTGATCATAGTGTTTTGTAGGTAAG
This sequence comes from Gastrolobium villosum, assembly GCA_032173675.1. Classification (NCBI taxonomy): domain Eukaryota; kingdom Viridiplantae; phylum Streptophyta; class Magnoliopsida; order Fabales; family Fabaceae; genus Gastrolobium; species Gastrolobium villosum. Next base: position 122,764 of record JAVKPL010015404.1, on the reverse strand, counting down.
TCTCATGCTTTATGATTGAGATTTGTAAAGATGTTGTAATAATTGGATATATGTATATATGATGAAATGATATGCATGCTTCTCTTAGTGTATGAGTATCTAGAGAGACTAGAATTCATGTATTGAAAGGATTATATGATGTAAATTAGGTGAAAGAAAACCTTTGATTGAAAATTCAAGTAAGACTTGTTGTCCAATTTTCGTATCCTATACGATGGATTTGGACCTTTGTGTCTTGATGGAAGTTGTAGATATGTTTCTTAGCTTTCCATAGAGACCAAGATTGTATAATTTGGATAAGTATAACTAAAGTTACGGTTAAAAAATCACAGGTAGGTCAAATTGCCCTGTTTTGGTACCCAGCCCTGTTGTCTGGCTATGGGCGCTAAACTGGCGCTATGAGCGCCAACTGCCAAAATGAGGCAGTGGCTTTGGCGCTGAGAGCGCCACTATGGCGCTGGGAGCGCCGTGCTCCCTGTGTCCTGCGCATCTGTGGCGCTGACAGCGTGGGACTGGCGCTATCAGCGCGGGGGATCTGATGGTTCAGCACCTGTTCCTTAGAAACCTCATAACTTGGGCTACGGTGCTCCGATTTGAGCGCGGTTTGAACCCACGCGTAACTAATGAAAAATACTATAATATAATGGGCAAATGGAGACCATAATAAATGAAATGAAAGTATTGTATTAAGCTTTAAGTATGTTATTCCGCAATGTATTAAGGTTATGGTCACCCAATTGGGTAATTTTAATTCGGCTTGTTTTAAAAAAAAAATTAACCGGATTTTAATTGCACCAATGTGATTGTAACTGCGCTTAATATCATAAGTCAATGTTAACAAACCAGTTCTAGAACGGGGTGTTACAAAAAGAAATGACATTATGAGGGGAGTAGTACTTTGATGGTATGGATCTTGTTTGAGGTCACTGTTGCATCTCTCACCATTGCTCCGAGGTCACATTGCTTTGGTGAGTCTTGAAATCGTGATTTATTTTTCTTGTTTTGATTTGCTTTTTTTAACCCAATTTTGAATTATTGTAGTTTCCACAAATATAAACCTTTTTGAGTTGGAAGACATTGTTTCGTATGTCTTTTGATGAGCTTTGGATTTTGCACCCTTGACAATCATAATTTCTATCATATTGCAGTGGCTATTGCTGAAGATTATGGAGAACCAAAATTGTGTGGAAGAGATTGTATCTTGTGGAAAAGATTACGAAAGAAGAAATAGACAAAAGGATCGAGTTAGACAGGGAAAACAAGATCTATAGATTCACTAATGGACTTAACATTACTATACCATCTTGATCTTTTTTGTCACCTTGAATAACAGTTACTACTTACTATCACTACACATAAGTTTTGTTCTTTTCACTATGTGACACTTGTGGTTTGACAGGACAAACTTGAGAGTATCATTTTTGTGATATGATATCAGATTTTGTCACCTTTAGGGTTTGCATTAGGAAGAGAAGTACTAATCTCTTGATGTATCTGATTGTTTTATTAGGTTTAAGGATAGTAAAAATCAAATTGGCTTAATAAAAATCAAGTATAGGTTATTTTTTTTAACAAAAAAAAATACACATTAAATTTTTGGAAGACCCGGGGCGGATGGCCCTAATCATAGGAATTTTGGCCCATGCCGACCAATATCATTGTGGGCTTTTCGTCCCTAACCAACACGTGCTAGGGCTAAATGGGTCAGGGTGACCTGTTTTGACACCTCTATAATTTGAGATACCTTAAGGGGAGGCAAGTGACCTACAACTAGTGGCTGACCAGTGTATCCAAGTTAGAGGTATTTCTATGGCAACATATGTGATTGTTCCAAATAACGGACAAAGAACACTTGAGGTTTTTGGGAAGACCCCAAACAGTTATGTAAGTTTAGGAAACCATTCATCTTTGAAATTAAATTTGTGCATATTATGTGGTGTTGTGACTTAGAAACTCAGTTTTAAGTGGTGTATTGATGCTTGTACTTAATGGAATTTAGAATGCATGTGTGAAAGTTTTGTTAAATGCTTGCTTGTATATAATAAGAACATCCATGAATCCAAATATGGAATTTTTCTTTTTTGTAATTTATGGGAAATTTATTGTGTATATAATTTGAGATACCTTAAGGGGAGACAAGTGACCAGACGACAACTAATGGCTGAGTAGTGTATCCAAGTTAGGGGTACCGTATTGCTGTGGCAAAATATGTGATTATTCCAAATTTTGAGGAAAAATTTTTTCTATAAAGGGGGAAAATGTATAATACCCCCAAAATTTTATTAAGTCTTTTAAAATGGGGTATTACTACAATCCTCGCATGCTTGAGTTAAAAATTAGGTACAATCCTCGCATGCTTGAGTTAAAAATTAGGTGATTGTTGATGTTCGTGGGGTTATCTTCTTCTATTTTATGCAAAGGGAGGTGTGTGTATTATATGTCATGTAACTGTTTGGAGAATTGAATATTAGATGAGGTTGTAGTGTTATTTTTTCTGGACCAGTTCAAAGTTTTATACAAATTCATACGTAGTAAGTGGTCGACGCATTGTCTGGCAAGACTTGGAAATCTCATAAGTATCACATCATAATTGTTGGGTTGTTTAGGGTTGAGTAATAAATGACTCTTGTGCAAGATTGCTCTCAAAATGAATTAGCTAATTTCAGTTGCACTCTATATCATTGCATATGCAATTGGGCATCTTGATTGAAACGTGATAATGATGTGTAAGTTGAGCACTTAATTACCTTCTTCTTGGTTTTATGTCATATAAATTGTAATGTTGTTATTCTGCTGAAAGCTCCTCAATATGCTTTTTCAGCTCTGCCAACTCCGGTGGCGACATCCGGTATGGAGCCAACGAAATAGGCCCCACACCAGGCAATAAATCAATGGAGAACTCTATCTCCCTCTGCGGTGGAAACTCAGGAATCTCCTCGGGAAACACCTCGAGGAATTCCCTCACCACAGGAATGCCAGTGAGATCCTCCTGTGTCCCACTCACCAAACCTCCCAACATAACATAGCCAAATGCCCTTGCTCTCTAGGCCCTCCTCGCCTGCAGGACTGAAATGAACGGTGAGGAACTGGCTGTGGACCCACCCGGAGACATCACCACTCTCTTGGCACAACAATCAATCAATGCACAGTTTCTGGACAGCCAATCCATGCCCAGAATAATCTCCAAGTTGGCCATCGGCAATTCTATCAGATCTATCGAGAAGTCACGGCCATCCCACTGAAACGCTACATCGCGATGGACAATGGAGGTCAAACATTTTTCTCCGGTGGCGGTGGTCACCCGCATCGGTGGAGAAAGCACATCACTGGGCAACTTAAGCCCCACAGCAATAGGGGTAGCAACAAATGAATGCGTTACCCCGGAATCAAATAATACATCAACGGCTGAACCACCAATGGTAACAGTACCTCTGACCAGGTTCGGAGCTCTGTCCGAATGATGACGATCAAGGGTTTACACACGCCCAGTAGTAGGTGGCACGACTGGTACCCCAGTAGGAACCATCTGTAAAGGCACTGCCTGCACTGCAGCAACTCTTGCTGTCGGGCAATCTCTGGAATAGTAGCCCTCCTTGCCACACTGGAAGCATATCAGCTGGCTGGTAGCACACGACCCAAAGTGTGACTTCCCGCATCCCGAGCATCTGGGAGCAGGAGGTCTCACTGTGTTCCCCTGAGTAGAACACTTTATTACTTGTGCGATCGGTACACTTGCCGAATTGCCAACAAGTTTTTGGCGCCGTTGCCGGGGATTGAAAATTCAATATTACAAATAACCGTTGATCCTTGAGATTGGATTTTTATTTTTATTCTTTTTTTATCTTGTTTTGTTTTGTTCAGGTGCTACTAATAATTTTTTCTGAGTTTTATGCGAGGTAGGCTTCCGCCTAAGGACTTTGTGATTGATTCCTAGATTGCAAGGACCGAAAAGCAACTACGGAAGGCTGCTAGACAGATCAAGAGATGGCAGAAAATAACAATGCTGGTTATGGTAGAGGAGGAAATGCAAACAATCAACCTCCAAGACTGTTGAATACAATTCTGACTCCAGTACTCAACAGAGCTAACTCGAGCATAGTCAGGCCGAATGTGGAGACCAACAACTTTGAGCTGAAGCCATCATTGATTTCTTTGGTGGAGAGGGTTCAGTTTTCTGGTGCTGATGAGGAGGATCCTCATGAATTCATAGACCGATTTCTGATGGTCTGTGATACAACTAAGCACAATGGAGTATCTACTGATGCTATCAGGCTTCGGTTGTTTCCTTTTGCTGTTAAAGGAAAAGCGCTGCGATGGATTGAAAGGCAGCCAGCAAATAGCATCCTTACGTGGGAAGATTTGTCCAGCAAATTCTTTGCTCATTTCTTTTACATGGAGAAATATAATCAGCTGGTGAATGAGATCACTAATTTTCGCCAGCTGGAAGGAGAATCACTTTGTGCAACATGGAACAGATTTCAGGAACTTAACAGGAAGTGTTCACACTATGAAGGAGATGATGATAGAAAAGTGGCGATATTCTTCAATGGAATCACTCCTGAAACAAGGACGATAATAAATAGCGCAGCTGGAGGTTCTATCCGGGAGAGTACATCTGAGAAAGCTATAGATTTGATCAAAAAGCTTGCAAGGAATGAGAATGAGAGTGTATTAGCTCCCATGAAAAGAACAGTGATAAAGCCAGCAGACGATGATGTTATATCATTGTCTAAGAAGTTTGACAGCTCGAGTGAAAAATTTGAGAAGTTTCAAGTGTCAAAGGTTCAAACAACTCCTGTGGTTTGTGATAAGTGCCAAGAAAGTCATGAATCCAGTGAATGTCCTAATCCATTGTCAGAAGATTCGCCTCATCAGTTGCAGGTGAATGGGATCTGGTATGATCAGCGTCCTCCACAGCAGAACTAGATTTCATTCGGCCGAGTGTGTCTCCTTGGGGAGCACCGGTCATTTTTGTGAAAAAGAAAGATGGGACTATGCGATTGTGCACCGACTATAGACAGTTGAACAAGGTGACAATCAAGAACAAGTATCCCCTTCCACGCATTGATGATTTGCTGGATCAGCTCAGGGGTGCTTGCGTATATTCCAAGATTGATCTCCGATCCGGTTACCAACAGATACGGGTTAAGCCGGAGGATGTCCCAAAGACAACGTTTCGCTCGAGGTACGGGCATTATGAGTACTTGGTGATCCCGTTTGGACTCACCAATGCACCCGCAGTGTTCATGGACTACATGAACAGGATCTTCCAGCCGTACCTGGTTCAGTTTGTGATAGTCTTCATTGACGACATCTTGATTTAATCCAAGACAGAGGAGGAGCATGCTGAGCACTTGAAGATTGTTTTGTAAGTGTTGAAAGAGAAAAAGCTATATGCTAAGCCGTCAAAATGTGAGTTTTGGCTCAAGGCGGTGAAATTTATGGGTCATGTGATTTCTGCTGATGGAGTTGCAGTTGATCCTAACAAGATTGAGGCCGTGATGGATTGGGAGAGGTCCAAGACGGTTACAGAAGTGAGAAGCTTCTTGGGTTTGGCTGGGTACTACAGGAGGTTCATAGAGGGATTCTCGAAGATGGTGCTACCGATGACTCGCCTTACCCGAAATGAGACTCCATTCGTGTGGACACATGAGTGTGAGGAGTGCTTCCAGGAGTTGAAGGAGAGACTGACTACTGCTCCTGTGTTAGTCCTTCCTGATCCTGCGGAGCAGTTTGAGTTATATTGCGATGCCTATGGTAAAGGGTTGGGTTGTGTGTTGATGCAGAAAGGGAAAGCTGTTGCTTATGCTTCAAGACAGTTGAAACCTCACGAGGAGAACTACCCGACTCACGACTTGGAGTTGGCAGCTATTGTTTTTGCTTTCAAGATTTGGAGGCATTACCTATTTGGCATGAAGTTTGCTGTGTTCAGTGACCACAAGAGTCTGAAATATCTATTTGACCTGAAGGAGTTGAACATGAGACAACGGAGATGGATGGAGTTCTTGAAGGACTACGACTTTGAGTTGAGGTATCGTCCTGGCAAGGCCAATGTGGTAGCCGATGCTTTGAGTCGGAAATCTGTGAGCTTATCCAGCTTGATGATGAGCGACTATGAGGTGATCGAAAAGTTCAGAGACTTGAGAGTGAACTCCTTGTTTGGGGGCGCACTACTTGAGTTGGAAATAGCAACAGTGATTAATGAGCTGATGGAAAAGATTAAAGAGGCGCAAGTGCAAAGAGAGTGCCTTGATTATGTGAAGAACCAGGACGGTGTGTCTTGGAACGAGGATGGTTTGCTGCTGTTTCAGAAGAGGGTTGTTATCCCTCGAGGGCCATTGACTGAGGAGGTTATGGCAGAGGCTCATAAGGGCCAGTTTACTATCCACCCTGGTGCTACGAAAATGTACCAGGACCTAAAAAGAAATTTTTGGTGGCCGGGCATGAAGAAAGACATAGTGATCTACGTATCCAAATGTTTGATATGTCAAAAAGTGAAGATTGAGCACCAGAAACCGTCTGGTAAACTTCAACCTCTTGAGATTCCACAGTGGAAGTGGGAGAGTATTTCCAAGGACTTCATGGTTGGACTGCCCAAGACTCAGACTGGTTGTGACTCTATCTGGGTCATTGTGGACAGATTGACTAAGTCTGCCCATTTTCTTCCAGTGAAGGTGAGCTTCACTACAGAGCAGTTGGCCAAGCTATATGTCCGCGAGATTGTGAGGCTTCACGGAGTGCCCGAGAGTATCATCAGTGATAGGGACCCGAAGTTCATATCTCGGTTCTGGGAGGCGCTGCAGGAGGCTTTTGGTACACAACTGAGATTGAGTACCGCCTATCACTCTCAGACTGACGGACAGACTGAGCGGACCATCCAGACATTGGAGGACATGTTGAGGGCTTGCACGTTGGAGCAGGGTTCAGCATGGGATAGGTACTTTCCGTTGGTAGAATTTTCGTACAACAACAGTTTTCATGCTAGTCTGGGCATGACACCCTACGAGGCGCTGTATGGTAGGAGGTGTCGGACTCCTACTTGCTGGTCTGAGGTTGGAGATAAAGAGCTTTTTGGCCTGGACTTTGTCCAAAATACTACCCAGCAGATCCAGATGATCAGGGAAAAATTGAAGCAGGCGCAAAATCGACAGAAAAGCTATTATAATGTCAAGCATCGTCCACTGGAGTTCAGTGAGGGTGAGCACGTGTTCGTGAGACTTTCACCTGTCACCGGTGTTGGACGAGCACTCGGAGTGAGGAAGTTGAGCCCGCGATTTATTGGGCCCTACCAGATCCTTGGTAGAGTAGGACCTGTTGCCTACCGACTTGCCCTACCTCCGAACCTAGCCAACATCTACGACGTTTTTCACGTGTCTCAGCTTCGGAGGTACATAGCAGATCCTTCGCACGTGGTGCAACCGGATGATGTGGAGGTTCGGGAGAACTTAAAGACTACCGTCGGACCACTCAAGATTCTCGATCGAGGCGAGAAGCAGCTTAGAAGCAAGACTATTCTGATGGTCAAGGTGCAGTGGACTGGGCGTAGTCCCGAGGAGTGCACATGGGAGCGAGAGGATGAGCTTCTCCGGCAGTATCCCGACTTTCGAGACAGGTATGTTTCTGATTTTGAGGACAAAATCCTTAAAAAAGGTGGGGTGAATGTAAGAACCCGCACTGCTAATTAAGGTAATTAGTGAATTAATTATGATAATTAGGAAATGATTCCATAATTGACCTTAATAATTATTATTTGGCTTAAATAATTATAGTTAGTGAGTAAAAATGCTGAAAGTCGCTTTTCGGAAGAAAAGCGCAGATAGCGGTTCTGCTACCCGGTATAAATGCGTACTGGAAAAGTATCCCGAAAAATTATAATGAATACATGATAATTACTAGAATATTATGTAGGACTTATAAAACGAGTTTCAAGTCAAAATGATGAAATCTGATGCCAGAACTGATACTGGCTATGAAAAAGCGCGTACCGGAAAGGTGCTCCGAAAAATAAAATAAAAATATGAAAAATCTTAGAAAAATGGGTAGGTCTAGATTCCAAAGTTTGGGATCAAGATCTTATGCGTAGCTATTAAGGCTAATACTGCGCGGTTAAGTGGTTTTGGCTATATATGCACCTTTTATGGCACAAAACCCTAAAAACCTAACTTACCTACGTGAGTTTCTGCTCCTTTGGCTGCTGCCACCTTCCCTCACTTGCTCATTTTCGTTTTTGGCTTTGAGACCTCCAAAGATACCACTTTTCTTCATAAATTCTTCATCTAAACACTTGGCTTTGAGTGTGTGAGCTTGGTGTGCAAAGAGATGCCCCTTTTTCTGAGTTTGGGAACCTGTTTGAGGGAGGTTGGGCTGCTGATTTTTGTGCTTGAAAGGTTAGAGTCTTATTCTTGGCACTTGGTGCTTCAAGAAACTTCTTTTGGTGGGAAAGGACCAACCTTCAACCTCATTTTCGTTCTTTGTGGAAGTCTGCACCTTGGAGCTGTTGTGAGAGCTCCAAGAACATCATCCACCTCTGTTTTGGCTTGTGGTATGATCATCACCTTTGAACTTGAGTTTTTATGCTTAAAAATGGAACCTTGATGCATGTAAAGGCTAAAAGATGATAACCTAACGTTGTGTAATGTCAAACACACCTAGAAATGCATGCTTTAGGGTCTTTAATCGGTAAAAACCCAACCTTGGAAGGATATCTTCACGAAAATGCAGAACTGCATTCTGTCGTGAAATATCCGGATATTTGTCGAGCAGATATCCGGATATGGTATCCGGATATAGATATCCGGATATGGAATCTGGATATCCGGATATTGTATGTCCGGATATGGACAGTGTGATACCCGGATATTGCATATCCGGATATGCTTCGAGGAATATCCGGATATCCTAGGGATTTCGAAGAACAGTAGCTGTGCTGTGTGAACAGTAAGCTATTGGGGGTTTGTGGACCCTAGATTAAGGAAGTTGAACTTCTGTAATTAATGAACTAAGTCAGAATCATGTGATTATGGGCTTATGGCTTTGTTGGAAGCCTTAAGACGTAAAGCGTAAAGGAAAGGCGTAGTCTTTAAATTGTATGCTTGTGCTGCATAATTAATGATATATTATTGGTCCATAACAGATTGTGATACTGTTGTGTTTGGACTTGAGAGTGGTTGGACTCTTGGCTTAGATAGCTAGCTTGCAAGGTAAGCTTTCGTGTCCTCGGTTTAGCCATGTTGTGGTTCCACCATGTCCCATGGGGATGTGGTTTATGCATGTTGTGTTACATGCTTTGATGTTTTGGAAATGCTGTTGAGCTATTATATGCAATGTGCTTTTATGATATGCATGTGATGTCCACCTATACGGTAAGCCTGAGTATGTGGTACATACAAGATGGTGAGGCTGTGGGTGAGGTGCAAGCGGTGTTCCTTGTACTTATGTGGGTATAGACGTATTCCTGCATTTCTCTGGCTAGTAGATTGTATAAACACACATGGCATGAATATCTGTTGCATTGCATAGTTTTGGAACTTATATTGTAAATACTATTTTTGAACTTATATTGCACATGTAAGTGAGCTTGGGGTGGAAGATCCTTGAGGACCCCTTGTCTTACTGAGATTTCTTGTTTAGAGATCTCACCCCACGTTTGGGGACGCTTATTTCAGGTTCAGGTAATGTTGAGGGCTCAGGTAGTAGGAGGCCAGAGTTGAGTTAGACATATCTGTGTTATGCTGACATGTTGGTTGCTGGTTATTGGCTGCTATTATGTTTACCGCTATTTTTATGTTGAGACTGATATTGGGCATCGTTGCCTTATTTGGTGAGCATGGGGTTTGTCCATGCCACATAGACTTGTTATTGTCTTCTTTATTTAAAGTTGTATTTAAGTATCAGGATTTTGGTCTAGGCTATGTGTTGTAGTCCTGTGACTTAGAAACACACTTTATATTTATGTGGTATTTCAGTTAGTTGTCTTGCAATTTACTTACAGGCAGTATTTTATGAAATTGATTAAGTAATCAAGTTGGCTAAGGTTAATGACGTCATAATTGAATTAAAGAAAAAGTTATTCCGCATTTTAATTAAGCGTGGCTTAATACGATAGTATGTTAACAATCTGGGTTAACGCAGGCTGTTACAGTGTACCACGTCAATGTTCACCCTCCCAACAGTGTGGGAAAGGTTCTGCACATGAGGAGGTCAGACTCTCCGTGAAGGGTCATTGTCGCTTCGAACTTTTGGATCCACTCGAAAGGGTCAATATTGCCAACAATGTGGTAATATTGGATGGACCTTTGAAACCTAAAGTGATAGGGGTTAAGTGTAGGTTGTCGGTAAGTGGTTTGTTACGTCTGGAAGTGTTGGCGGGAGTGGTTCGTATGTTCACATTATTCACGTGCGAATCTAGTGGGGGCATGGTGCCTAAGGGGCTTCTAATGAGAAGGAGAGGGTTGGGGCTTGATGGGTGTCTTCCTGGGGTGGGGGTGAGGGTGGGATTATTATGTATGATCCTTGGGGTTGTGGGAAGGCTGGGTGATATGGTGGTATCACATAGCCATGGAAAGGGAAACCGGCGGCGTATGGCGGTACAGGATAAGGGGCACCGACATGGTGCGTGTGAGGTCCAGGGGCATATCTGGTGACTACGGGTCCTCTGTGTTCATTATGCACAGCTGTTGGTTGGCTTTGGGCTAGCTGTTGATTCCGGGGGGGTGGAACTGTTTGAGGGGCTGCTACAGGGAATGGCATCCCGTAGTGAACTCCAAGCGGTAAGGGTTGGGTCGGTACCAAGTTCTCTGCTTGGACCTCTCGTATAGCCACATGACGGTCTAACTGTGTTGCTCTGGCTTCCGCCATCGGGGGCGGCGGGCCAACAGAATGCAGTACTGGAAGGAGATCTTCGGCTGCTGCTCGCTAAATCGGCGTTGATTGCACGGATGGAGGGGAACTGGAGTGGACCGTTTGTACATGGCCTTCTGGGGTGGTAGCTCTTGGTTGATGTGTTCTCCTTATCGCGACCACCATATTCCATTGAGGGTGTATGATCTGCCTTCCGTAGATCGTTGGAAAGATAGTGGGAATAGGAGTTTATAGTTTCCCATAGACGGCGCCAATGTACCAATGGGATCTATAAGCCCCCTATGTTCCCACAGGGGATGGAGTCACTATATGGATTATACCTCTCAGCAAAGGTAAAGACCAAGCTAGTAGGCACGGGTCCAAGTATATGCGAGCAGGTAATAATGGGGGTAATGTGTGTATATGTGTGACTCAAAGTAAATGGGCAGAGTTACGATACATAAGATACCTTCTTGGTGTGCCCAGGGGGCTATTTATAGGGGAAGGTGATGTGAATCTTGTGTGGGTTGGTGAGGAGGGGGTTGTAAGAACCCGCACCGTTAATTAAGGTAATTAATGAATTAATTATGATAATTAGGAATTGATTTCATAATTAACCTTAATAATTATTATTGGGCTTAAATAATTATAGTAAGTGAGTAAAAATGCTGAAAGTCGCTTTTCGGAAGAAAAGCGCAGATACCGGTTCTGCTACCCGGTATAAATGCGTACCGAAAAAATATCCCGGAAAATTATAACGAGTGCATGATAATTACTAGAATATTATGTTGGAATTGTAAAACAAGTTTCAAGTCAAAATAATGTGATCTGATGCCAGAACTGATACTGGCTATGGAAAAGCGCATACCGGAAAGGTGCTCCGAAAAATAAAATAAAAATATGACAAATCTTAGAAAATGTGTAGGTTTAGATTCCAAAGTTTGGGATCAAGATCTTTTGCGTAGCTATTAACGCTAATACTGCGCGTTGTGGCTTAACCTATTTAAATTCATTAGTTGGCACATGATCCTAGGTCAAAATTCTGCCTTCTACGTTCCTTCTTCCTTGTGAGGCAGCAGTTGAATGCTGCTTGCCAACTTCATCTCCCTCACTCTCTTGAGCCAAGACTTCATTCTTACTCTTGGTTTCTCTACCTTAACACCATTGCCTTGGGTGAGCTTGCCTTGTGTGGGGTTTAGAGTCACCATTGCTGAGTGCATGTTGTTGTCCTAGTGGAGTATAGGAGTTGTGTTGAGAGTGTGAAGTATGAACCTTAGTGTGGCATTTTGAGCTTCAAAGTGTCACCTTGGTGGAGGAAGAACCAACCTTGGTAGTCCATTTTCGTTCTAGACTAAAGTCAGAATTTTGAAGGTCCATTTGTGAGCTCCAAGAGCCATTGTTGCTCTGTTTTAAGCTTTGGTAAGCTTTACCACCTTTGATCTTAATTTTTTATGTTTAAAGTTGATGTCTTGCCATGTTTAATGAGTAAACAAGAGGGTAATATGAGTATGGACCTAAAACAGAACTAAAGATGCATGCTTTAACGTTTAGACTGGGTAAAAGTTGGATCTTTGGTTGGATATTCATGAAATGCAGAAACTGCATTCTGTCATGAGATATCCGGATATTTGTCGAATAGATATCCGGATATCGATATCCGGATATGGTATCCGGATATTCATATCCAGATATGGTCAGTGTGATATTCAGATATTGCATATCCGGATATGTCCCAAGAAATATCCGAATATTCTGGGATTTCGAAGAACAGTAGCTGTGCTGTGTGAACAGTACGCTATTGGGGGTTTGTGGACCCTAGATTAAGGAAGTGGAACTTATGTAATAAATGAACTAAGTCAGAATCATATGATTAAGGGCTTATGGCTTTGTTGGAAGCCTTAAGACGTAAAACGTAAAGGAAAGGCGTAGTCTTTAAGTTGTATGCTTGTGATGCATAATTAATGATATATTATTGGTCCATAACAGATTGTGATACTGCTGTGTTTGGACTTGAGAGTGGTTGGAGTCTTGGCTTGGATAGCTAGCTTGCAAGGTAAGCTTTCGTGTCCTCGGTTTAGCCATGTTGTGGTTCCACCATGTCCCATGGGGATGTGGTTTATGCATGCTATGTTACATGCTTTTGATAATTGAGAATGTTGTTGAGCTATTTTATGCAAATGTGCTTTTATGATATGCAATGTGGTGTCCACCTTTACGGTAAGCCTGAGTATGTATTACATATAATAAGGGGAGGCTGTGGGTGAGGTGCAAGCGGTGTTCCTTGTACTCATGTGGGTTTAGACGTATTCCTACATTTCTCTGGCCAGTAGATAGTGAAAACAAACATGGCACGAATATCTGTTGCACTGCATAGTTTTGGAACTAATATTGGAAATATTGCTTTTGAACTTATATTGCACATGTAAGTGAGCTTGGGGTGGAAGATCCTTGAGGACCCCTTGTCTTACTGAGATTTCTTGTTTAGAGATCTCACCCCACGTTTGAGGATGCTTATTTCAGGTTCAGGTAATGTTGAGGGCTCAGGTGGCAGGAGGCCAGAGCTCAGTTAGATATTATTGTGATATGCTGATGCTGGATGTTGACTGCTGTTATGTTTTATGCTATTATTCTTGTAGAGACTAATGTTGGGCATTGTGCCTTATTTGGTGAGCATGGGAATTGTCCATGCCATATTGACTTGCCTTTAAGTTTTTAGACAATAGTTGTTTAATGTATCAGGATATTGTCCGGACTACTTGTTGTAGATCCGTGACTTTAGATACTCACATTATATTTATATATATGAGGTATTCAGTTAGTTGTCTTGCAATTTACATACAGGAAGTATTTTATAAATTTGATTAAGTAATCAAGTTGGCTAAGGTTAATGACGTCATAATTGAATTAATGAAAAATTTATTCCGCATTTTAATTAAGCGTGGCTTAATACGATAGTATGTTAACAATCCGGGTTAACACGGGCTGTTACAGGGGTCAACCCTCCTTGGGATCTGCTAAGGGTGGCAGTGCCGGGCGTGGCAGACGCTGCTATGATAGCAGCGCTGCGCCCCCTGTGCCTGGTGGTGTCAGCGTGGGACAAAGGGCAGTTTCCTCTTATGGTATCTCGGGCGGTCACCTTTGGGGGTTATGGTCCCAAGACGAGACATTTTGGTGTTTTCTGATGTGCCTTCAGTATATAAGTAAATTCAAGCCAAAAAGAGAAAGATAATGAGCTATTCCTCATTAAAAAGGCAACATTTCTTGTTGTATTTCTTAATTTCCAATTTCAGGAGTGTTCTACTGATTTTATGCTCATTTTGCAGGAAAAGCAAACAAATTTGGAAGAAAAATGAGGATTGGCCAAAGTGAAGACCCACGCTCACAGCGTGGGATTGACGCTGGTGGCGTGGGAATCCAGAAGGATCCACGCTCATGGTGTGGGATTGACGCTCATGGCGTGGGAATTCAGAAGGATCCACGCTCACAGCGTGGGATTGATGCTTATGGCATGGAAGGTCAGAGGCATCCACGCTCATAGCGTGGAACAGACGCTGAGAGCGTCATTTGCGGAAGCCATAACCGTGTTTTCAAAGGGAAAAATTGGAAAAAAGAAGAAATATTTTATAAAAGTGAGGAATTAGGTCAAGGGCACATACAACCATGATTTCTGACAAAGAGGAGGAAGACCATCGGGTGCGGAAGCTCAGATCTGCGTTCTTGTTCTTCGTTCATCGTTCTTTACATTGTAATTTACAATTCTTTTTGAATTTTATTTGAGATTAGCCATGACTATGGTTGGCTAGATCCTTTTATTATGGTAAGGGTCACAACCCTAAATGTGAGCCCCTTGTAGTTTGGATCTAATTTATATATGTTTATCTATTTGAATCTATTTTCCTTCGTTCTTCATTTCTTTGTTCTTTAGATCTGATCAGTCTAACAGATCACTAGGGTTAGGATTCGCAATAGGAATATTGGGACCCTAATTCCTGACAAGGAGGAAAATAGCTTTTCATGTATGCACTAGGGATAGGCTACATGAATCGCAAACGTGAAAGATTCATCGATTTATATGTTTAACCCGAAAAGGAATCACTAAGGGATTAGGGTTCTAATAAGGGTTAATTAGGTTAAGACCACTAAGGAATTAGGGCTTAACCGATAAAATAAAAGATGGTTAATCGTTTGATCAATGGGTAAATCATATGTAAATTTAAATTCATATTACAAGGTGGGGGTCAAACAGGTGTTTGTACTCTTACTGCAATATTTTCGCAATTATTTTTCAACCCTAATTTTATGCAATCTATTCATCTGTTTTCAGAAAACCCTAAAAATACGCAATTTACTTTTTAATTTATTTTTTGTTTAAATCAACAACAATTGCCACCTCTCTTGATCCATCCAACTTAAGGGGACTGGTTATTGTAGTACTTGGTCTACAATCCCTGTGGAGACAATCTTACTTTCACTTTTATTAATTGGAACGATCGGTATACTTGCCGAGTTCGCAACATTTTCCCTAAGGAGAGTCATCGTGTTGGGGGTTGGGGGGATCTTGACAGCTGGTAGGGCTGACGTGGATGGGGGGTTGAGATTGGGCTTGGACATTTGGGTCGCTGTATTGTTGGGCAATCCGGAACAGGAGCGTATATACTAGTATTGAGTTTTGCATGGATTGCCATATAAGATATTTATTCTTCAAAAGGCAGTAATCAGCTAATAACGTAGATTTTTTGTTCCCTAAATAAGAAAGACTATACGAGTTGAAAAGTGGAGTAAACGTGTATGTCTCTCTTTAGCATTTATAATTTGCGAAAGACAATAATGTCTTCCCACGTATATTGCTCCACCCTCTCCATTTTCCAATTCAAAATCCAACATTTTTTCATCAAGATCACCTTTCTTAAAAGAAAACTACACACAAAACAATCAAAAGAGAGTTTACAACCCAGTCAAAATATTCAAACCCGGTATATATCAAAAGGGGTCTTCTTCTAGCTTTTTTTTCTTCATGAAAAGGTAAAAACTCAAAATTATAAACAACAAACCTCACTAACACTCTCATCAACCCTTTGATCATGCTCCTCAACAGCTTCATCACCATTCTCCAAAGACCCATCTTTTTCGTCTGATTTGTGGGAACCATCTTTTCCATCAGCAACATTCTCCTTAGGGTCACCCTGCAATGTTTCAAATTCCACACAAAACCAACTCATATTATATATTTATATATATAGGGAGGATCCACTTACCACCACTAAAGTATACCACATTTACAACCAATTTGATCACCGTTGGATTAAATTAAATCCAATGACTTACGATTAATCCTTATAATCCTAATTTTTTACTTTTCATTCTCTCACAACTTCTCTCATCCTCTCACAACGCTGAATGCATTTTTTTCATAGTCAAAGGTAATGTTCTTCCATTTTTACGATCCAAAATCAGAACACACCTCGCTGAAACAACTCGAAAGAACAATGATTTTGAAATCCTCGAATCTCTCCAAGTAAGACTCACCTTCTTCCCCACGCATATCGGAACAATCGAATGCTCCTCTTGTCTTTTTTCTTTTCACAGCGTCACTCGCACCTTGCTATATTTCTAAGTGTAGTTGTTGCCATCAATCGTATATAAAGTCGAATGGTGCATATGGAACGTTTTTTACTCAAAATCGATCAATACCTGCATCTTGTACATAAAATAAAAAAAAAATGGAAGAATTATATAAAGGGAAAAGTATTTCTATAGCCACTTTAGATAAGCTTATCTACGGCCACCATTTTTAACTATTTTATCCTGGGAGAACATAGTTATAACACAAAAGTTTCTTTTTTCTCTCTCTCCACGTCAGCAGACAGGTTCTGAAAAGTAACTGAGGAGAGAAAAAAAAAACAATTTTCATGTTATAACTATGTTCTCCCGGGAGAACATAGTTAAATGGCTGTAGATAAGCTTATCTAAAGTGGCTGTAGAAATGTTAACCCCACATATAAAATAGAGTAAATACACAACTTGGTTTCTTTGTCTTACTTCAGACCCAAAAACTTCGTCTCTATACAAATTTCACCCTTACCTACCAAAATTGTCAACTTGCTAAGAAACTCATCCCTTCCAAATTCGTATAGATATAAACTTTTCATAATCAAAGTACATGAAACAACAAATTTCATATATCATATTATATATTTACTATAAACAAATCATCACAAAGAGACTCCAATTGATCTCAAAGATCTTCATTAAATTACCTCTGCCTCAGGGTAACCAAGAGGGTTCCCCTTCATCACTCCGGACTCGGGCTCCGGGTCGGGTTGTCCAACACTATTGTATGTGGGGTCCCTTATTTTAGCCTCTGCTTCTTCTTGTTCTTTCTTTTAAATGCAGTGGAAGTGATGGGTGGGAGTGATCTGGTGTGGGCAGGTGCAAATGGTGGGTTGGTTGTGCATTGTTGATATCCATGAAAATGGGAACGAAGGGGTTGAGGGATATAGGGTTCTGGATATGAATAAGGAATGGGAATATTGTTGTTGGGTGTTTGAATTGGAAGATGAATGGGATTTGGTGATGGAAGAGGAGGGGAGATATATCACTTCGTTTCTTAGCCTCTGTTCCATCGTAGGGGTTCATGTTTGCACCTCTGTCCATTGTTGTGTATTTGGATCAATTCAATTATATACTCACAAAAATGATTCTAGGATTGAGGGATATACCAAGATCGTGTGTCTAATGTCTTTGGGTGTAGTTGGATTAGTTGAGTTTTGTCCTTACTGTTCTAGGAATCTAGTGTCAGATTCTTCCCGGATTTCAGTTTAATAATTACGAAACAGTAAAAAATACGATATGATATAATATGGTTGAAAGATTTAATTAGATTTAAAAGATATGTTTAGTTTAGTATGAATAGGGGCGAATGGGTAAGCTCTATCAAATCATTATATTGTTTCCTTTTTCACTCATCTTTCCTAGAGTTACAGTTCCTTTTTCACTTCTTAAGAGTTAGCAACATTCCTTCCTTTTCAGTTCCTTTTATCTTTCCTAAAAGAGCTGTTGGAAAGAGTTACAACAACATTACTTCCTTTTTCACTTGCCTTCATCTTTCTTAAAAGAGTTACAGCAAGATTCTTTCGCCTCGCTGATGACTCAGGTTTCACACATGGGCACTTTAGAGGGCTTCACTCCACACACGTTTATTCAGGTATTGCTCTTTTCTCTTTTTTCTAATTCCTCTCTTTTGGTTATCAAACGGGTGAGAGAATATATAGTGTGTTTATATTCTTTTTGTATTGGTAGAGTCAAAATGCTTTCTTGTTGTATAGGTCAAAAAAAAATTTACTTGGGATCCATTCATTTTTAATTTCCATAATGCTTAGTCAATAATATTCATTACAAGGGGAAGGGGAAAAAGGAAAGAACAAGTTTCATAATTAGAAGTCAGTTTGGGTTTTAGTTTGATTTTACCTCTAAGCTACCAATTTACTCCTCATTTGGGTTCCTTATGATAGGTAATGACTCAAGTCCAACTTCCACACATTGTTTGGCTATGTAGCACCGATACTGACACGGGACACGCGACACGATACGACACGACACTCCGACACGTTAATTCTAAAAAATGTTAGATTTCAACACGTTAGGACACGTTTTGATATTAAATAATATTTTTAATTTATGTAGTGTATATTATATTTAATATTCAATATTTAACAAAAAAATGAAACTAAACTTATAGTATATATCAATTTTGCAAAAAAACATAAGATATCCCAAATACTTATATTAAACTCAATAAAATGGTAATCATAATCCAACGAATCTAATAATTAGAACTAAAAACTCAACGCAACGCAACCTTTGAACTTTATTTTCAATTTCTATAACGCGTGTTGGAGTGTCGGAGTGTCGGAGAGTGTCGGACACGACACGTCAGGATTTTTGAAGTGTCGGTGTTTCATAGTTGTTTGGCACCGGGAGAAGATTCAGACAAATGGATCACCGAAATTCACTAATGTGTATTTGAAAAATATATCTGAAACATATACTAATGAGGACTTGAAGAAGCTATTTAGCCCCTATGGTATAATAACTAGTGCAGAGGTAATGAAAGATATAAATGGAAACTCTAGATGTTTTGGTTTTGTGAATTTCCGAAGTCCATATTCAGCCGCTACTGCAATTGAGATGTTAAATGGTACAGTTGTGGATGACAAGGTTTTATTTGTGGATAGAGCTAAGAGGAAAGCGGAAAGAGATGCAGAGTTGAAAGCCAAAATTAGCACATATGAGAATCACAAGGTGCTAATTTATACTTGAAATTTCTTGATGACAGCTTCGATGATGAAAAGTTGAGGGAACTATTTTCTAAGTTTGGAACCATAACATCTTGCAAGGTGATCCTTGATGCACATGGGCGGAGCAAAGGATTTGGTTTCGTGGCATTTTCTACTGCTAAGGAAGCAAGTAAAGCCTAGAAAATGAATCACAAAGTTGTTGGACAAAAGCCTCCCTATGTAGCTATAGCCCAACGCAAAGAAAAGAGAAAGGCTTATTTGCCGGGTCATTTTGCTGAAATGCGTGCAAAAAATCTTGCGTGGAAGGAAGCCTATTGCCGCTCCAAAGAGTCCAATGAACTTATGAAGGTCTAGTAGTTTTCAGGGAACTTTTTTTAGTGTAATTAGGGATCAGTGGTTTGTATTTTGTATCTCGAAATATCAAATCAATATACGATATTGTTCAGTCTATTATTTTCTCCATCCTTTCCCTCTGTCTCTCAAAACCTATACTTGTCCGTAATTTCAACAATATAGATTTTTATCAAAAATTCCGTTTGCGCGTATCAAATTATAACTAAAGAATACGGTGGAAATCATATACAATAGTGAAAACGAGACTAGTATGGTTAGTAGATTGTCCAATACATGCAGTTGAGGACATATCTTTTACAAAGCATGTAATATCTAATTTCTTCAATAACATGGATGGAAATATGGAATGAAGCTATCTTCAGAGTTGACGATGCTGAATTTCTACTACTCTTCCATAAACAGAATTGATATTTCCTCTCTGATTAGGACAAATTCATATCTTATTCAACGTGGGAGACAGATCACCAAAATAACTTGGCACACCTTTGATCAAAACCTAGTGATCAGAACTAATCATTCGGTTCAATTCGAAATGTAAACATCAATAAATATGTTCCAAGTTTATCGCTATGCAACTAAAGAACTATAAAAATATTATTACTGACCACGGTTTTAAATAATATATTGCGATCACAGTAATGCAGTGTAAGAGCCACTACAACTAAATTTGTGACCATTAATTGCCGCACCAGAATCTTACAATTCCAATTGGAATTGCTTTTTCAAAATAAAGCAATTAATGGACTGTAGTTTCTGAAAACTCTTAAATTAAGGCAGATTGATAACTAATTAACTAGTATCAATTACAAAAAAATTTACCTCCGTAAACTTAATATATATACCATGAACAAATTGCTCCAGATCGCATTCACGTTAATCTTTTATGTTTTGTTATAAAAACTCTATTAAAAAAATCTTAACAGAACCGCAAAATTGAATGTTTGAAGCAAAAATTGTTAGTTTATTTGGGCCTTTTAGGTCAGCTAAAATGACCCTTTTAATATGTGAACTATGCTAATTATTTATGGACAAAAAGCCCACTCATCATATATAACATCATCCAACAGATGTGACTCTTGATGAAAACATATATATGACCCCTAATGAAAATATATCACATTCCAGTAATCACTTCAAGTATAACATTCTTTATTATTTTCTCGTCTTAAAGAACACAAATCACCAAAAAAATATCCATCATAAAGTTTGAAGTATGTAACATCCCGAGCGCTGACGAGGGCGGGGAGTGATCGCCGGTGTGTAAGGGCACGGACAAGGAGCGGCTCCTGGCAGGCTTCCAGCGATGGGATACATGAATGAATCGAATAACACCGGAAAGAGAGGGATTCCAGAGACTGTGCTGGTATGAGACAGTACAGTTGGGAATGACTTATAAGAATTAATTGGTACTACCTATACAATAAGATGCATCTACTTTTCGGTAGCCCGGATCGGAAGAACTCCACAGTTAAGCGTGCTTGACTTGGAGCAATTCTGGGATGGGTGACCTCCTGGGAAGTTTTCCCGGGAAGTGTGCGAGTGAGGACAAAGCACACTGAAAAGTCTCGTGTTAGTGTGTGGGGACAGTCGTTAATCATTGCAAGTTGCCAGGCGTTACAAGTGGTATCAGAGCAGGGCCTCTCATCCAGTACGGTGTGGTTCGAGGACGAACCAGGCGGAAGCTGGTGGGCATGTAACATCTCGGGCGCTGACGAGGGCGGGGAGCGATCGCCGGTGCGCAAGGGCACGGACAAGGAGCGGCTCCTGGCAGGCTTCCAGCGACGAGGGTACATGAATGAATCGAATAACACCGGAAAGAGAGGGATTCCAGAGACTGTGCTGGTATGGGACAGTACAGTTGGGAATGACTTATAGGAATTAATTGGTACTACCTATACAACAAGATGCATATACTTTTTGGTAGCCCGAATCGAAAGAACTCCACAGTTAAGCGTGCTTGACTTGGAGCAATTCTGGGATGAGTGACCTCATGGGAAGTTTTCCCGGGAAGTGTGCGAGTGAGGACAAAGCACGCTGAAAAGTCTCGTGTTAGTGTGTGGGGACAGTCGTTAATCCTTGCAAGTTGCCAGACGTTACAAGTGGAAAACTTCCCAGGGAGTGTGCGAGTGAGAACAAAACACGCTGAAAAGTCTCGTGTTAGTGTGTGGGGACAGTCGTTAATCCTTGCAAGTTGTCAGGCGTTACAAAGTAGATTGCTGAAGATCGACAGGTAGTACTCAACTTTACTACCGCATCAATATTTCGGCCTTTCAAACTAGAGAGTTATATATGTTTTCTTATTTTATATGAATTTATGTTATTGCATGGTGTTGTGTTCTCATTTAAGGGAATTTAAATATGAGTGATAAAGTCTCGGCATGGAAATGAATGAACTAAGCATAATACATATAAGTGAAAGTACGCATGAATCCAATGACTTAAAGGTTTTGGAGTGTGATATGGTGTTGGACCCATTCTTGTGGGTTTGTCGCTTAAGCCCATTTTAATGCGAGGATGTTGGTCTACCCTAATTTCGGCTCCCCTTGGCTGATGCGCAACGATGGTATTAGAGTCAATGGTTGATTTGCTTATATGTATCAAGTATTCAAAGATGATGTGAATTCAAGTGTGAGTAATAGAATCCTACAATGGGGAGGAATTGGCTAATTAGCATAATATACATATATAAGTGAACAAATCGATAAACTCAATGTCTTAAAATTCTGAGTTGATATGTGTTGTTGGGCACCTTTGTCGATTTGTCGTTTAGGCCCATTTGATGTGTGGATGATAATCTCTCATAATTTGAGCTCCGCTAAATCCCTTTTTGTGGGTTTATCGCATAACCTCATTTGATGTATGAACGATATAGTCTCTCATAATTTGGACTCTCTGCTGCCCAACACTTATATTATTGAACACCTTATATTCTACCAAACATGCTTATTGGGGTGTCAAGGATCAAGTCAATTTCCCGGTCTATAATGTACTTATCTATAATTAATAAGGCTATGTATTTGCATTAATGTATTCATTTTTAGATCTCTAGCTTCATCAATTAGCAACTCAGAGATAACAAAATTAATATCGTGAGACCACAAAACCAAACTAATAACAAGCGGAACAACTACATTCGTATCACAGTGTTGCCTCAGTCATTTATATGCAACAATTCAGTATAACACAAATGATTTATGAGTTACCAGCATTAGAAATGATTTAACTTATATTTTGATTTGCATAAAAATTCAACCTAATGCCTACCCCAGCACGATCATTTAAGCTACATGTTGACATGGAATTATTTCTCCTTGTAAGTGCGTAGGAGCCTATATTGATCCTGGATATGGACATATTTCGTCATAACTCTAAAGGGTTTCATTATAACAGTTACTATAAAGTAAAATTCATTGGTGGTTTCCATCTTTAGCAAAAATTGTCAGGAAAATCGCCTAATAGATACTGAGGAGGGATATTATGACTACCAAAAATTTTCACTACCAACTCAAGCTACCTATCTAATAACTATTGGATCAACATTTTTTCTTTTTTCAAAATTTTTTTGGCATTATCTCTCTTTGATCCAACGATGAATAGATATGTAGTAAATTGATAGTAGAGAATTTTGGTATTAAAAATATCCCTCCTCATAGATATTAGGGGATACTAGAGTAACAAGTTAAAGATCAAATTGAAGGCCTCCGATCAAATTATCAAAAACCCCTTCCCACAAAAAAAGGTAACCACTTAAGTACAATGTTGAAATGAAAGATCTTAATAATTGAAAGAAGGGTCTAGATCGTTGAATTAATCATGGAAAAAGGAGATCAGGTCAAAGATATTTATTTAAAATTGAAGAGACAGCAGAGGGATCCGATGATTTTTAAGTTAATCAACTTGCATCATGCATCTATGTGGGACATCATCTTACATATCTGTGGGGGATAGCACTGATTGTGGAAAAGTTTTCAGTCTCAACCAACTTGGTTTTCTTTTCTTATCAATGTTTGAGCAACTTCTAACTAATTGAAGACCTTTCTCATGATTCATATACATACATACATACATGTATACAAAACAAAATAAACAACTATGTTATCCCCCTCGATTATTGGCATGAAGTATTAGCCAATTCAATGTATCAATTTCTATTCTAAGGAAATGGAACCACCCTAACGAGGTAACAAGTTTTGGGGAGCATACGTTAAAGTTTTGGGGAGAATACGTTACTGTGGATGTGCGTAAGATTTCAAGGCCAAACCACGTTATTTCTTGTTATTCCTTGTGTGGAGCTATTATAGTTACCTATCATTTTAGTTTTATTACTCTTATTACCTATTTAGTTATTGTTAGATTAATTCAAAATCAATGAAAGCTAATTTGTTCTTTTTTTCAATTATTGATTTTAAATTAATTTAACGATAACTAAACATGTAGTAAGACTAATAAACCAAAAATAGTGGTACGTATAATCTTCATCTTCTTTCTCTATCACTTATAATCTTACAACTATAATCATCTAATATATATATATATATATATGGGAAAAAGGTGTGTCATTTTAAATGACACACCTTATATCCTTTCACTCTCACAAAGAGGTGAAACCCACACCTTTAAAACTTTTCCCACTCATTCTCTCTCCCATGATTTATCTCCTTTTCTCACTTAAAATGACACAACTTTGTGTCTTTCAAACACTTTCCCCTATATATATATGATTCTTTGACACCGGTGTCAAATTTGAAGTATGACACATCATCTGAGAGCTATTAGATCAAAAAAGATCAATCGTGTCACATGTTTACAAATCAGAGTCGTTGATCTTTTTTTTTATCTAATGGCTCTCAGATGATGTGTCAAATTTTAAATTTGAGGCTGGTGTCAAAGGATCCTACCTTATATATATATATATTGGGGGTGATGGTTAGGGATCTGTATGAAATATTGAGGATTTCTCAATATTCATTCTTACATATATGTATTTCTAATGGGTAAAGTGTGTGTCATTTTAAAGGATGTAAAGTTATGTCATTTTAATAGAGAAAAAGAGATAGATAAAGGAGGAGAGAGAGTTGACAAAAAAAATAAAGATATGGGTCCCACCTCTTTGTGAGAGTGAAATGATATAAGTTGTGTCATTTTAAATGATAAACAATTTTCCCATTTCTAATTCTATTATGTTTGAACTGTATGCTAGTACAGTTATGTAGTAGCCATATATATACATATGTATGTATAAACATACATATTGGTTAAGAAAAATAATTATTAGAGAAAGTAATCACGTACCATTCGTACTTGAGTCATTTATACAATATTATGAGGGAGACTATGTAATTCTACATAACAAAAAGCATAATAATACCCCTAGAATACCATCAGCCATCAGCAATCAGCAAAAGCTTCCACGAAAGCTAAAGGATACCATGCATCATACACACTACTCGGAAGAAAATTCAGTTATTTTCACCACTATATTCGGTACTGCATGTATTGATGAAACTTCACAAGGGTAAATGCAGTAGAAGGACTTACCCAATATTAACTTAATTTCTTCGTCAAATTCAGTCTATGTTCTCATTCAAATAACAAAATACACTCCTTGACACAGAGACCAGGGAACGTACGGTTTATGTTGACCCAAGGATATTGACATTGCTAGAGTTAATTATAACTTCAATTCCAGGACTTCAGCTGAAGTTATACAAGGCCTTGTAAGTTGTAACAGATTCAGGACTTCAAAATTATTTAGGAACCTGAAATCAATCAAAGAAGAACCCAAAATCAAATTCATAAGAGATATATTCTAGTGGGATTATAATGCCAAGAATTTTAAAATAAATATTTTTAATATAGGGTAGTATCAACTTACACTAGAGTAAATATTTATACTCAATTTGAATCGTTGATTTTCGTACAATTAATAATTGTAAGACTCGTGTATGAAAATCAATGATTAAAATTAAATATAAGACTTATTATTCTTACACCGATATAAATTATTATCCTCTCACTTCTAATATGAATCAGTTCCACACTCTGGTTGTGGCCAAACCTTTAATGGGATAAAACATCCAAGGCTCTTTATCCCTAATTCGTCATCGAACACGAAAGATTTGTAAAATTGCAAGAATTCAAGATATTGGATCGTCATGATGCCTTTTGCACAGTGTTCGGTAGTGGGAAGAGTACAGTGTAATTCATGTACGGAGGTCAGATATACATATTATTGCAGCACCAAAAAAAGGGACTTTAATATAAATATGAAGAGAGAAATAAAATTTATTGGAATAAGACAAACATTTACGAAAACTAGAGACTCGTGGTTCTGACATTAATGTAATATAAAGCATGACACCTGAAGTTGCAGACAAGAAACTCTTAAAACAGCATCTATCTTTCCATCAACCTTGGATCTTGAATCCCATTTTTTACAATAAATTTTTGAATATAGTTAACAAGAAGATTTATATATCAATCAAATTTTAAATTCTTATATATTATATCATTAAAGGAATATCCCATTTCTGGAAGATAGTGCGAACCCAGAACAAGTAAGATTGTGTTGAAAAGCAAACATGTACATACACATATATAACGTATTACATAAGCACAATATAGAAATAAAATAACATCTTCATGTTGCATGTGAGAAGGACCAATAGAGAATAGAGGAGAGAGCATTTCAGAGTCCCTACTATATGCTCATTCAGTTTAATGTAAAAATAAGATAAAACAAAGGTAAAGTTAATATACTGTTATGATGTCAATTATGATTGTTATATATGCGATTTAGGGTTTTGAAGCCCATGGACTAGGGTTTACTATGAATGAAATATAAGATGCACTAGGTGAGATTCATAAAAATGATCCTACACCTTAAAATGAACCTTTATGCATTTGATGAAATTTCCTATTCTAGCAATCTTTGCTTACAAAATTCAACTAGTAAACCCTCAACTACAGAAGTTACCGTCCATAAATGATATTTCTAACTTTCAATTATGCCTTTATGATGCATACAATAATGTCAATGGTTCAAACAGCACCCCTTGTTTTCCATGTCAACTTCTGAAAACAGCACCAAATTTATGACAGTGAGTAAGAAAATTTACCATTATTGATCAGAAGAAGCCAAAAAGGAACTGAATAATTTTACTGCATAGGTAGGTTTGATGTGTCTCCATTGGCTTTCACAAGATTCTTCTTCTTCTTTTTCTTCTTGTAAGGGATCCCTCTTGCCTTAGCTTGAGAGTCCCTCAATTCGCGTAGATAAACTCTTATGGCGCCGGTAGCGAATGGATTGGTCTCAGGCAACCCTCCATTTTCTTCATATGCAGCTCTTAGCCTTCCTATGAGTGCATCAAGGCTACCCCAAGCTTGTCTAAGAGGGCAAGTGCAAGGACCAAGTGGCTCAGCTTGACCAAAAAACAAACACCCTTGTAAATGAACTTTTGTTTTCCCAAACTGATCCAAGTACCTAAGGAAATCAAGCACTTGGTTTGAATTGCACTGTGAAAGTGACACAGGAGGCCTCTGATTCCTCAAATACTGTCCAAAAGTGTTCCAATCCCTCCTCTTTTGAGATTCATATCTGCTCAGAGGCTGCTTTTGATTCTGATCATGATCAGCAGAAACAACAGAAGATCTTGATGATCCTTCTGCAATATCTTTTCCTTTGCTAGACATATCTGTTACTGACAATGATTCATTTAGTACTTCTTTTCTGAAGCAAGAAAGGGAAGTTTTTTTTTTTTTTTTGTGCTTTTTGCTTGGATGAAAATGTTTGAGAAATTGGGAGATTGAATCAAAGGGCTAGTGAGGAGACATGGAATGGGACCAATGAAAGTGCTTTGGCCCTTCTTTTTCCTCCTTCACTACATTTTTTTTCTTGCTTTAATGGTACTATTAGCATTACCCCATACTTTATATTTTTTTATTATTGTGCTTTCATCATCAAAGCTATCATTATTGGGTAACTTAGCGTAATTAGTACTATGGTTAATATACCTTATGACTATTTAATAACAGTCTAGGTTATCTAGCATTCAGGGGCTTGTTTGCCACGCAATAGCATTTTTTTTTTTTTTTTAATAAAAGTTAAACTCCATGGCTTTCGTAACCTATCCTATAACAAAGTGATAAGGTTAGAGTGTATGGTAATACATCTCTTTCACATGGTCATGAAGCACTAAAGTTTTTAATCAAATTTACCTAGTACCTTTCACTAATAAAAGGAAGTCCATCGAGCCAAGATTAAACATAAAAATTTCAGCATGAATTGAAATAAAATTTCAACTTTTCAATTTTTTTTTTTTTTTTTTGTTTCTTAAGAGAATATATCCTTTTCTTTTTGAAAAAAAACATAAGAAGTGTAGAATGAATTAAAGTGGAAGAAGGGCTGTTATTTGCACAATTGTGCAAAACATCTTAATCAGAAAATTTTATAGGAAAAAGTTCAAAATTTCCCCTATGGTTTCTCTTAGAATTACTTACCCTTTTAGGGTTTTTATTATTATTATTATCATTTTCTCCCTTACGGTTTTTTTCATCCAGCCCACCTTCTAACACGGTTAAAAGTTAAATTAGACTATCCATTTTATTCCTATAAAAAGAAGCAATGCCAGATTATCTATTAGTGTTCTTATTTACCTTTTTCAATTTTTTGAGATGAAATTTTCGTAGTGTGATGCTTTTCTTTCTCCAACTTCACAGTTAATTAATATTGTTATATAGTTTATTATAATATTACGGAAAATAATCAAACATATATTACATGTTCAAATCCTTTTTTTATACATACAGAAAAGTTAAAAAACAGAAAACAAAAGAAAAGAATCAACTGACACCCTGTTCGAGGAGTGGTTGAAGAGTCTACAAGCAAAAACAAGAGCAATTCAGGTGGAGGTTCTAAGAAGCCAGAATCATCATTCATATCCGGGAGGTCTAGCAAGAGGTTCGCCAGATAATCGGTGCAACAATTAGCCTCCCTTAGTGTATGAATAAAATGGACTTAGTAATTACGATTCATCAATGGTCGAATCTGAGTCACCAAAGATGTCTCACGAGCTTTCTCACCATGCCTAGTAAGCAACGCGACAACAGATCTCGAGTCGCTTTCGATGATTAGTTTCCTGACACCCTTAGACCAAGATAGCTGGAGTCCTTTCAGAGTACCCCACAATTCTACATTCCATGCTAAACAAGTACTAATTCTGTAAGAAAATCCACCTCTCCATTTGCCATATGAGTCTCTTAGCACCTCACCACAAGCAGCGACCCCCCGAATTGCCTCTAGAAGTGTCATCGGTATTTAATTTAATAAATTCTTCCAGCGGAGGAAGCAAAACAATAATACGCTTGATTGAAAGAGAAGTGTCTTGTACAAACGCATCGCACACTTGCTGCATATTTTCAATCAAAACAAGATGCGAGTGGATAAAAGGAGGGACTGGTTGGCCATGTGCAACTAAATTATGCCATTACCATATCATCCAGCAGCCAACAACAAAAAGAGTAGCCCATGGAATTATACATGTAATTTCCCCCTTATGACTCCATCAAAATATGTAAAATTTAACTTAAATTAAGATTTTTTTTTTATAAACAAATTAAGCTCTTTTTATTTTAACTCAATCATTTCCTTATTTATTTGAACATCTAGATTTTCCTGTTTTATTCTGGTCAATTAGCTTTTCATCTATGCATATTTGCTCATAGCTTTAAGGGTAATATTGTATATCAATAGATCAATCTACTCCTTAATATATTTGTATTTTTTCCAACATTTTTGTATTCTCTGTTACCTGCTCACTTTCTTCATTTTATTTTTGGAAAAAATATTTCTGCAGTTAATGCAGATAGGTTATCTGCATTTATTCTCAAAACTACGTCGTTTTGGTATTAAAATCTTAAAAAATTATAAATATAAAGACTATTATAATCCTGAAATAAATTAAAATTAAAAAAATCATGATTTCCGCCCCAAAACTACGTCGTATTGGGCTTACAGCAGATAACTTATCTGTAGTAACTGCAGAAAAAGCGAACCCTTCATTTTTTGAACCCATAATAAATATAGGTACATATAAATTGATTACTTAAACAATTTTTAATTTTATTTCTTGAATTTAAGGTATTAATGCATTTATCAAACTCAATTCAAGACAGTTTTATTAAATACATATAAATTTGTAAGAAGAAAAATAATAATTCTAAGTTAAGCGTTTATTCTTAACAAACATGTTGTAAATATTATTTTATTGGAAGATCGAAATTAGTTGCTAACTTGCAACTTTCATTGTAATTTTTCCCTCATATGGTCAGGATGAATTTTTTTGTTGTTGACAATTTGATATAAATCTTAGAAAACAATTAGAGTTTGATGGAAAAAAAATATTATAGTATAAAATTATTATCTCTACAATGATTCTATATATATATATATATTGGTTGAATACAGAATGATTTTTTTTATAAGGGAAAAATAAACAGTTTAATTTAATTTTTTTTTTATAACAAGTTTAATTTAATTTTTAACGGAGTTATAAGATGAACTTGATGAAAAAAATCGTAGGGAATAAATGATAAAAAAAATAACCATAGAGTAATAAGTGATTCTAAAGAAAATCATGAGGGAGTTTTTAAATTTTCCCAACTTTACATATATATATATATATATATATAGGGACAAGATCCGTTTACATATTTTTTGAATTTTTTTTACAAATTACACTATATTCTCTCGGGAGAACATAGTGTAGTTTGCAAAAGTTTGTATTCTCCCAGGAGAATATAGTGTAGTTTGTAAGAGTTTGTAAACAAAAAAGTTTGTAAATATAACCTGGCTCATATATATATATATATATATATATATATATAGGGAAATTATACTCTTATGTTACATAAGATATATCTCTCTTGTCACACTCACATAAAAAGACGTGCCCCTCTTTTATTTTTTCTTTTTAAAAAATTGGTGGACCCCACTTAATTTATCTCACAACATAAGATAACATCTCTCCTATAGCATGAGAGAAGTAAAGCCCATATATATATATATATATATATATATATATATATGAGGTAGGATCATTTGACACCGGTGTCAAATTTGAAGTTTGACACCGGTGTCAAATTTGAAGTTTGACACCTTATCTGATAGCCGTTAGATCAAAAAAGATCAATGGTATCATATGCATACAAATCAGAGCCATTGATCTTTTTTTATCTAACGGCTCTCGGATGAGGTGTCAAACTTCAAATTTGACACCGGTGTCAAAGTGTATATATATATATATATATATATATATATATATATATATAGGGGCAGGATATTCTTACGCCGGTGTAAGAGTTAGAAGTCTTACACTCAATCTTGACCATTGATCCACTTGTATCCAGCTCACATTACTAAAAAATTTGAGCCCTTAGATATAAGTGGGATTAACGGACAAGATTAAGAGCGTAATGTATACTAGCGTAAAATGATCCTGACCCATATATATATATATATATATATATATATATATATATATATATATATATATCCTTTGACACCGGTGTCAAATTTAAAGTTTGACATCTCATCTGAGAGTCGTTAGATCAAAAAAGATCAATGGTGTCACATGCTTACAAATCAGAGTCGTTGAGAGAGAAAGAAAATAGCAACTTTAGTGTTATAACTATTTTCTCCCGGGAGAACATAGTTAAAAATGGCAGCTATAAATAAATTTATCTAAAATGGCTGTAGAAATACTTTTTCTTCTCTCTCTCTCTATATATATATATATATATGGGATAAACATTTCTCAAGCAGCTTGAGATAAGTTTATCTCCAGCTAGCCCCAAAACTACGTCGTTTTGATTAATGAATGGTATTTATGTAATTTTAGGTGAATTAATGAAGGGTGTTTCTGTAAAAAGTATATGATATAAAAATAAATAAAATTACAATAACACCCTTCATTAATTCACCTAGAATTACATAAACATCTTTCATTAATCAAAACGACGTAGTTTTGGGGCTAGCTGGAGATAAACTTATCTCAAACTGTTTGAGAAATATTTTTCCCAATATATATATATATATATTTTGATAGCCCGTACTGCAGCATTTCAACACCTACCTAGTTTCTGGTATAATCATAATATCTAATATAACTCATCAACATAATGCCAGAAAAGCCCCACGTGCCCAAGAAATTTTAAGGCTCTGTTTGTTTGATTAGAGTTTTTAAAAATAATTTTTAGTTTTCAGAACGAAAAAAATAAAAAAACTTCTTTTGTAATGTCTGTTTTGTACAAAAAGTTTTAAAAACTATAATAATTTTTTTTTAAAATCAAATTTAGAAAATATGTCTTAGTTGTTTTTATTTTTTGTTTTGCTTTTTAACTTTCAAAAAAAAAAAAACACAGAAAACAACTGTTTCTCTAATTATTTTACAAAACAGTTTTAAGAACAAAAAAACAAAACACAATCAAACATGCCCTTAATTTTTTATTCTTGATTTTTTTGGTTTATTGAGATATGTTGCACAACGGCAAGTAACAGTAACTTTTAAGATAATTTTATTCTTTATTTTCGTACAATTAAATTTTTAATGGTCGGTTTATATACTAACTTTCGTACAAAATATATAACATTGTTACATTTAAATGCAGGAGAAAGTTGCATTATTTTTCTGTTGAAATCCCCTAGTGTCCCAAAATGGAAAGATACCTTAGTCTGAATGAAAGTTTTTCAATTTTGAACGTTACAACTAAAGATTAATTACTAGTTATTAGACTCCACTAACTTAAATAATTTGATTTTGACTCTTACGGCAGAGAAGATATGGACAGACATGATACATATATAATATTTTAAATTACCACATAATACATTATAATAAGTCAGCAATCATTAACTAAAAGATTAGTGAAAGTTAAGAATTCTAAATGCCCACTAACCACTGTCTAAGACTAATCCAATACCATAAACTAAACTATATATCTTTCTTCCACCATCATTACCAAATTATCCCTTCTTGTTTCTTTTCGATGGCCCTAATCAGTGGAAATTTCCTGGTATGATTGGTCACTTTCAGAGGCAATATCCCATAAAATTGACAATTCACCAATCTAACAAATCTCCCCAATTCTAAATGATATATGTTCAATTGTACTGATGCGGGGTGGTGCGCGTTTTTGTTGTTTCCTTCAAGCTTCTAGTATCTTTCCTAACACTTGGACTTGCATTGAAACGTGTACATCAACCATAGAACTTTGGAAATACACTTTTGCAACCTGTTTCCATAATTCTAGCAACAAGTCAAATTGTGCAATAACTAGTGTAGTACGTAGGAGTCCTTGCTATCGGTGAGGAACCTTCATATATTTCAGCAGATAGTAAATGAATGAAGAAAGTTTTAGCTTCGATTCTGAAAGACCAAACACACTTTTTAACAACAGTTCTTTAAAAAAACAGTATTTTAAATGAAAAAGAAAAATAGTTATTTAGGAAAAGCTACCAGGAGGAGCTTTTATCATCTATTTTTCAATTTTTTCACGTGCTACTCACGTTATAATCTTTCCCTGGCATTGTTATGTAGGTACCATGTTTAATCTCGTTAACCTTCGTGCCCTCCATAATCTCGAAATATATTGAATATGTGTTGGTTGTATGATTAACGTAGTGAGATATGTCATTAATATATATTTCATTTTTAATATATTAGTATATTGAACTTTTTTAAATATTTATTTATATAAATAAGTATTTGATCATTAAAAAAATTGATTATTTATAAATTGATAAATTCATTTTTCCTTTTAAAAATAATGAAAATATGTATTTGTCATTTTTTCAGAATTTCTCTTTTTATTTTTCAAACAATATTTATGTTTATATAAAATTTCCGTAGAAATATACATATTAGTTATGGTAATTTTAATTAGAATTATAGCTTATATAAATTGTTTTACCAAACAGATTATTTACAACTTGAACTTTAAAATAAAATGTCATATAATCGCTAAACAGGTTTAGCTTTAGTTTATAAGTTCTTCTTATTAACTCTAATTTTAAAATTGTTTTTAAACTAATATATATATATATATATATATATATATATATATATATATATATATATATATATATATATACGCTGTAATTTATTTTTACTGCTTAAAGCTTGTATAATAAATTTCATTTTCATTAATATTGAGCGAAATGTCAAAGCATATGGAAGAAATATATTTTGCCTAATCTAGCATTTATTTAATGAGTTTGTTTTTTTCTAAAGTTACTTTAGATAACTTTATCTAATTTCACCGAAATGACGTCGTTTTGGGGCGGAAATCATGATATGTTTGTAATATTAATTTATTTCATGATTATAATAGTCTTTATCATTCTGATTTATTAATTTTTTTAGTCTCAAAATGACATGATTTCTTTTAGGGTGTGCAAAATATCTAATTGATCCAAATCAAATTAAAAACTAAACCAAACCAAATTAAAAAATCGGTTTTTGTTAAAACCGGTTATAAAATCCACTTCTTAATTTTAGATATGGTTTGGTTATCCATTTATCAAATGATTTGGATATATTGGACAAGCAAATCATATCCAGTTCTTTTTAATCATTTTAAGTTTTAACCTGTAGAATATTCTGATTTCTAACCCTAGCTCCCAAATTTGTTAAGAATTGTTCAACGCCATGTTTCTGTTTCTCAAATTCCCAAATTCCCAAATAAAAAGTTCAACGCCATAATTATTAGTTAAGAATTGTTCCTGTTTCTCATCCCGCTCTAATTTGTTAAGCAATCGTTTTTTAATAACAGTTTGTTCGAAGTCTTGTTTGCGCGAATTGACATCATTACATTCAAGAAAGTATGAGTCAATTTATCATATCTCTCTGTTTTCAACAAGAAAAAAGTTAAACGTAATTCATTTACAACAAGGGTGTACCACCCTAAATTGGCCTTACATTATTTATTATCATACTTCTGCATGATTACCGTAACAATCCGTGTTAACTCGGTTTGTTAACATACTATCATATTACGCCACGCTTAATTAAAATGCGGAATAACTTTTTCTTTAATTCAATCATGACGTCATTAACCTTAGCCAAGTTGATTACTTAATCAATTTCATAAAATAATGCCTGTATGTAAATTACAAGACAGCTATCTGAATACCTCATATATAAATATAAAGTGAGTATCTAAGTCACAGGACTACAACATATAGCCTGGACCAAAATCCTGATACATTAATACAACTTTAACTTAAACAAGACATACTCAAGTCTATGTGGCATGGACAAACCCCATGCTCACCAAATAAGGCCATAAATGCCCAATAACAGTCTCAACTCAAATATAATAAGAATAACAGAAAACATAAACACCAGCCAATATCCAGTCATGTCAGCATGTACAGCAATATCTAACTCAACTTTGGCCTCCTACCACCCAAGGTCTCAACCCCAGGGTTTCCTGAACCTGAAATAAGCATCCCCAAACGTGGGGTGAGATCTGTAACAAGAAATCTCAGTAAGACAAGGGGTCCTCAAGGATCTTCCACCCCAAGCTCACTCACATGTGCAATATAAGTTCTAAAAGCAGTAATTTCCAGTATAAGTTCCAAAAGTATGCAGTGCAACAGATATCCATGCCATATGAGTTATCACTATTCTACTGGCCAGAGAAATGCAGGAATACGTCTATTACCCACATAGTAAGTACAAGGAACACCGCTTGCACCTCACCCACAGCCTCACCATATTGTATGTACCACATACTCAGGCTTACCGTATAGATAGACTCACATGCATATCATAACAGCACATTGCATATAACAGCTCAACAGCATTTCCAAAACATCAAAAGCATGTAACACAGCATGCATAAACCACATCCCCATGGGACATGGTGGAACCACAACATGGCTAAACCGAGGACACGAAAGCTTACCTTGCAAGCAATCAATCAAAGCCAATAGTCCAACCACTCTCACGGTCCAAACACAACAGTATCACAATCTGTTATGGACCAATAATATATCATTAAATATGCATCACAAGCATACAACTTAAAGACCACGCCTTTCCATCACGTTTTACGTCTTAAGGCTTCCAACAAAGCTATAAGCCCTTAATCACATGATTCTGATTTAGTTCATTAATTACAGAAGCTCAACTTCCTTAATCTAGGGTCAACCAACCCCCAATAACCTACTGTATGAACAGTGCAGCTACTACTCTTCGAAATCCTAGAATATCCGGATATATGTCGGGGGCATATCCGGATACCCCATATCCGGATATTTCTCGAACACATATCCAGATATTTCACGACAAAATGTAGTTTCTGCATTTCATGAAAAAATCCACCAAAGGTCCAACTTTTAACACTTATATACGTCCAAGGATCCATTTTTAAGCATATATAAGTTCTCTTAGGTGTTGGTGACTTCATTTTACCCATTAACATGCCAACACTTCATCTTTAAAGCATAAAACACATTATCAAGGTTGGTACAACTTACCAAAGCTCAAAACAGAGCAAGATGTCCTCTTGGAGCTCACCAATGATCCCTCGCAGCTCAGCCTACCAAAGAGCACGAAAATGGCATCAAAGCTATGACTTTTCTTCACAAGGAAGGCTCCTTGAAGCTCCAACAACCAAGGAAGAGTCTCATACCCTCACACAAGACATCTCAGCCCACAAACACACCCCAAACAGAGGCAAAACTCAGAACATAAGGGCTCTCGTCACACACAAGTCTCACCCACTCACCACCATGGTGTTTACTCAACAAAAGAGAAGAAGAAATAGAGCAAAGGTGAAAATTGGCTCAAGAATGAAGGAGAAGCCAATGAAACAGTCCCACAACTGTTCAGCCACCAAAACTCACGTAGGAGGAGGAGTTTTCTAGGGTTTGTGCCCTTAGCTTGAGTATAAATAGTCAAATGGTCACTTAACGCACAGTATTAGCATTAATAGCTACGCAAAAGATTTTAATCTCAAACTTTGGAATCTTAACGTACTCATTTTTCTAAGATTTTTCATCTTTTTATTTTATTTTTCGGAGCACCTTTTGGGTACGCGCTTTTCCATAGCCAGTATCAGTTTTCATTATTTTGACTTGAAACTTGTTTTACAAGTCCTACATATTATTCTAGTAATTATCATACACTTATTATAATTTTCCGGGGTACCTTACCAGTACGCATTTATACCAGGTAGCAGAACCAGTATCTGCGCTTTTCGTCCGAAAAGAGACTTTCAACATTATTACTCACTTACTATAATTATTAGAGCCTTATAATAGTTATTAGGGCCCATTATAGAATTATTTCCTAATTATCATATTTATTTAATTAATCTCTTTAATTAGCGGTGCGGGTTCTTACAACTAGTGCAACTGTGTTCTCTTCCGAACCATGTCAAACATGTCAAGAGTTATGATTTCATTTTGGTTTCATATCCATTTTCCTTAAAAGTCATTTTAACCAAATAATAACGGAAGTGCATATTTGGATTTTCTTATTTAAAATATTTTTAGCAATGCTTTAATATATTCACGTCCTTCTTAAGTCTGCCCCAAAAACATAAAATTTACAGTAATAAGTCTGCCCAAAATAATCGGATTTAATTTTGAAAACCAGTTTTAATCTTGAAAACCGGTTTTAACCTTGAAAACCGGTTTGTGGTTCATAACCGGTTTCGATTTAAAACCGGTTTTGAATTAAAACTGATTTTTAATCAAAACCGGTTATAACCACAAACCGGTTTTGAAACCAATTTTAAACCGGTTTGAACAAATTAAAAACTGTTTTTTTTTTTTAAATTGATCGGTTTAAAATCCAAATCGTTAAAAATCGTTTGGTTCGGTTTTTGACAATAACCGAACCGAACCGCTCCATGCAGTTGTTTAAAATTTAAAATAATAGTACATACTTTTTCCCTTATTTAATAGATACTCAAAAAAGAAGTTTGATCATATAGATCCTGCCAAAAAAAACTGCCTAGAAACTCAATATATATAAAAGGAATCATTTCAGCTATTTGATCAGGTGTAATGTTTATTAGAAGGGAAGAGTGTTTATTTATTTTTTTAGAAAGATAATGTTTATCCTTTTAAATGACACAACTTATGACTTTTCACTCTCACAAAGATGTGGAGCCCACACTTTTATTTTTTTTTGTCAACTCTCTCTCCTCCTTTATTTATCTCTTTTTTTCTCTTAAAATGACACAACTTCATATCCTTTAAAATGACACACACTTTTCCCTTATTAGAATAGAAGTTATTTGTCTATAGAAACAGAAAGTCAGCGTTCCTGT
Source organism: Gastrolobium villosum (assembly GCA_032173675.1). NCBI lineage: Eukaryota > Viridiplantae > Streptophyta > Magnoliopsida > Fabales > Fabaceae > Gastrolobium > Gastrolobium villosum. The sequence continues at coordinate 84,932 of JAVKPL010015404.1, read as the reverse complement.
GAGGGAAAATAGGTGACAAAGTTCTTAATTGTATTAAAGGTTTAATATGCATTAGAAAATGAACTTGATATTAAGAGTGTTCATTAACCGATCAATATCGATTTAAATAAGGGTGACTGAAGCGAAAAATGGAAAACTGAAAAATCAAAAACCAAAAAAAAAAAATCGCAAAATGTAATTGGATTTTGGATGGGTTAGTGAAAACCGATCCAATCCAAACCGAACCAATTATTCCCCAACCTTACCATCTATCTACTTGGACTTTCCCCAATCATAGCCCAAAAACCATATAGCAAAATTCTAAATCCAAAACCCATTAACCCATCATGTTGGAGAAAGTGGGTTGTGCTTGATCTATGTTATGTTTTTTTTTGTAAGATACATAATATATTTTTATTACATACGTTATTGTTGTACAACAGCTTCTCTATAGGATAAAAATTTGGGTTACTTCGTATCTCAGGCAACCATATTATGAATTTTTTATTAAAAGTAAAATATGATAATTTAACTTTTTGTTGTACAATGTTTCTAGATTGCACAATAATCATCACACAAACTTTACAAAGCCGATACATATAAAAGATATATTATTTGCAAAATAATCAGCATACAAATCTTAGGCTTTTTAAAAAATCGAAAATCGATCCAATCCAAACAGAATAAAATTGGATCGGATCAGATCAGATCGGATTTGAAAAAAAAATTCAAACCGAATGGATGATTACATGATTAAACCGAAGGGATTGGATCAGATGATTTTTACTTCCAAAATCGATACAATCTAGACCGCGAACAGTACCCCTTAATTAGGTCTTCGAAACATTTTAGGCTTTTAACCAATGTTATTAAAACCGGCCCGGTCATTGACCCGGTCGAGGTACTAGGTCACTGGTTCAACCGCATGACCCGGTAATTATATGCAATTTTATAATTTATAATAAAAAATTATAAACATATTTAAATATCAAAAAAAAAAGATAAAAAATTCAAATATTTTAATATAAAAAATAATAAATGACGTATTATTATACAATAAAAGGTCAAACAAAAATATAATAATCGTGATACAGGACTTTAGGTTAAGAAAATGATATCTCTAACTATAAATCAAATCAAAATTTTCTGAATAGTGCATAATTGAGATAATATTAATGTTGTAGGTACATAACTTATGTAAGTTAATAAACAAAAAAATATTCAAATATATCCATTATGATTTTTTTTTTTTTGAAAAAAATCAATATTTTTTGGGACCGGGCCGGTTCACCGGTTAACCGACCGGGTCACCGATTTTCATGAAAACCGACCGGATCGAACCGGGTCGCACCGGTTCTGATGCATAACCGGTCCGTTGCTTGAACCGGACCGGTTATATGACCGATTTACCGGTTCCCGGATTGACCCGGCCGGGTCGGTCCCGATTTTATAATACTGCTTTTAACAATTAGTTTGATTCATAAATATGATTAAAACCAGCTCGTGAACTGGAAAACAAAAACATCAGGTCGTGAACTGGAAATCAAAAACATCAGGTCATGAACTAAACTTATTTTTTTCTTCTACTTCTCTTAATTTTTTAATTTCTCTTTATTTTCTTACCTATTTATTTGCAATCTTTTTTTCTTTATTTTTATTTCTTTATTTCTTTAGTTTTATTTTTACTTTCTTTTTCTTTTCATTTTAATTTTATGTATTTTTCTCTTTTATTAGTTTTTATCTTTGTTTTAATTTTGTTTTAAATTTTTTGTTTCCTTTTTTAATTTATAGTATTATTTATATTTTTCATTTTTTTTAATATTTGTATTCTTTTTTCTCTCAATCTTTTCATATTTTTTCAGTTGAATTCATAATCAGCTCTGGTTCATAATCAATTCTTAACTGATTTGAAAAAATAAATCAGTCGAGGATAACTACCTTTTCAGTTTTATTCTTGTGTATCTCATTTTTAATTGGGGCAGGATATACTTACCACTAAAAATGTTCACCACTCTTACAACTAGGGGTGTTAACGGACCGAGCCGAGCTTTGGTCTTAAAATACTAAGCCTGTATTTAAATGTGTCAGTCTGACCAAACCTGTTACCTGTTATAAATATAACTATCGGCCTGTGGCCTGACTTATTTACAAAAAATAAAAGCTTTGTTTAGCCTATTAGCCTGATTTAAAAAAATAAGATAACAAAAATTTATCCAAATATAATATACAATCAACAACATTAGTAATTCCATAAATATTTATAAATTCAATTTATATACAAACAACATATTATAGAACAAAATCATTCAAAAAGTTTATTTAACCAATAAAATGGGGTGAAATGGATTGAGGAGAAAGACAAGTAGTATAAAAAATTAAAATATAAATAAATAATAATATATTAGGCCAGCCTGGGAGGCTTTTTGGCCGAGCTTTTGAATTGGAGCCTGAAGCTTTTTTATTAAACGAGCTTTTATATAAGTCCAAGCCTGGTACCAACAACCAATTTTAGATATGTAAGCTCAAGCCTTCACGAGACGAGCCAAAGGCCCTTGGTTTGTTTAGCACCCCTACTTACAACCAATTTAATCACCATTGATTTATGTCAATATAACAGTTATAATTTATTAAAAATTAAAAATTAATAATTAACTAATAAGTGTGACACAATAAATGCTATTAATTTCTGATAGTATATAACTGTTAGATTGAAGGAAATCAATTGTGAATAAATTAATTGTAAGAGTGATAAATTATTTTGGTGGTAAATGGATCCGTTGCCTTTTTAATTTGCCAAAAATATTAATTAGTAGGGCTTTGTGTACACAAACTCAAGAAGCAAATAAAATTTCTAGGCTTCTATAGTGTAGGTCCACCGCTGTTCTGATTTAACGTGCGTTTCACCTTTAACGAGGCCCAAAATCAATTCTGGTCAGCAGGTAATCAAACCATTTAATTTTGTTCTCAAAAGTTGTTGTACAATGCAAATATATTTGGGGATGCTATCCGAACAAACAAGCATTGATCCAAGATATGGAAATTGCATAAAATAAAAGGGCTTGCAATTTCTCATGTTATATGAGAAATGCAAGTTTCCTATAGAGAGAGAAAGAGATGAGATCTACTTTAAAGAGAAAAATAAATGATTGGTACGGACATCGAAGTTAGAGTGATAGGAGAAGAGATTTCTCATGTAACATGAGAAATCTTTTTCCCAAAATAAAATAAGGTCAATGGTTTTATCAATTAATTCCCAATGAGCACGCGAAATAGGGGAGGGTGATCGGCCATCCTACTTGCACCTAAGAAAGGTTCACATTCTAAAAGAATCAAATAGGGCTAATTAACAACTAACAAGAAATTAAGAAAATATTTTTTAATTATAATAATCCTATTACGGTAGTAAGGAATCAACAATTTGACCCCCAATACTTCTATGAGGTTCAGAAGTCCACTACCGTCAGGTGACCCATTATCCATTTATAAATAAATGATTAAATCAATAAGGTACACACATTTTAAACCCTCTTTCTTAGCTTATTACTGTGCACGCACCCCACCTTTTGGCTATGCCATTTATATTATAGTGCATAGTAATACGTTGGTCTCTAGCATACCACCTGTAAGACACTGCACAGCTAAATTAGGAATTTAAATAATTTAATTATGAGAAAAAATAATTTCATAATTGACTTTAAATAAATATGGAAAGAGCATAATAATTAATATTAAACTACTTTTCAGAAGAAAAGTGTAAACACTGAGTATTTCGCGATTAAAATGGACACTGACGAAGTAATCCGAAAAATAGAAATAAAAATATCATTATTCCTAGACAAATATCTAGGATAAGAATATAAATTTGGGATAAAAATAATAAGCATTGATGTCAGAACTAATACCAGCTATTTTGTAGTATAGAACGCGTACCGATGATGTGTCTCGAAAAATTATAATAAAAATATGATAATTACTAGAAAAATGTCTAGGTTAAGAATATAAAATTTTAGAGTTAAACGAAGAGAGGAACTAATTAAACTAATAATGTTAGTTTAAGTGAGTGCACCTATATATAGCTAATGGCACTAAACCCTAGGTCAGAATTTTAGGTGTCTCTCATTTCTTCATGGCTGTCACCCTTTGTTCTATTTGAAAGACAATCTTTTCTTCAAGAAAAATCACCAAGATTCTCCTTCTTTTCTTCACCATTGATCATTTCATCCATGTAAAAACACATTGAGTTTGTGAGGTTAGTGAAGACAGTGAGCATCTTGGAAGAGTGTGCTTGCTGCCTTGGTGAGTGAGGAGTGTATCCTTGTGTGTTTTGTTGAGTTGGAGCCATTTCCAACTACTTTCAAGATTCAAGAACCAATCTTTGAGAAGAAAACACCCACCTTGTATGCTCAAATTTGTGCACCTCTGTTGGCAATGCTTGGGAGTGGGTTTCCAGCCTTAAAGAGCCCTCCTTTATCTTTTTTTGAAAACTCTAAGGTAAACCTCAACTATTTCCCTTACATTTCCATGAAAATAGCTTGTTTTGAGTAATGAAAAAGAGAAACTTTGTTGATTCAAGTTAAAGGTTATTAATTTAATTGTAATATGGTAGTTTGAACTTCTGTTTGTGGGTAAATCGAAGGTGAGAACTTTTGAGGGCCTTTCTAACTCGAATTATGTAGAAAAATCTGCATTTTCACATTTCTGCACAGGTGGTAATCGATTACCTTAGAGTGGTAATCGATTACCTAGTGCAATTGTGACAACAACACACTAGTTTGATAAAATCGTTATATCTTGAGCTATAAAGCTCCAAAGAGGTTTGTACCTATGTGAAGCTAACACATAGGGCTACAACCCTATAAAACTTCATAGCCATTGGATAAGTGATTTGATCATAGTGTTAGTTTGAAGTCGTGACTTGATTGCTGAAAATTCGGTTTGCAGCAATCACTTTACGAAAAACATAACCGGAGTTATACAACTCCGATTGAGACATAAAATATATTGTTGGAAAGCTGAGGATGCCTAGTTTAGCATATCAAAATCTTAGAGTTTTTGGTAAAGATTTGCAATTAAAGTTTTAAAAAGAGTAAACACGGTTTTGTAGTTAGGGGATTTGGAAGAAGCCTGCAGTACGCTAAACGAAAAAGAAAACATGTTCCATTTGACATAAATTGTAAGATATGATTATTGATTATGTGTTTGCCATTAAATCAGATTGTGACTCGCTGGATTGTTTGGTTGTTGGTGACCATGTTGATACTGAGTTGGTATTAGAGGACTTTATTGATACAGGTAAGCTTTTGGTCCTCGGTTTTATCTATTGCTTGTTTCGCCAAACCCCATGGGGGATTGGTTTATGTGCGTGGTATGTTTTCTGGAAATTATATCTGTTTATGTTATAAGAATTAGATATGCTATTGAGCTGGATTATGAAAATTATATCTGTTTATGTTAAAAGCATTGGATATGTTATTGAGCTAGATTATAGAGTTATATCTATTTATGTTATTAGTATTGGATATGTTGTTGAATTTGATTATGATATATTGCATTTGCCATATGTACATGTATATGGGGTATTCCACAAGAGACGATAATCCCTGAGCAAGTCGGGCCACATGCAAGATGGTAACTCTGTGTGTGAGGTACATGGTGGACTCCTTGTATTGTGGGTTGTAGACGTACGTAAAGCCTACATTTTATTCTATGGCCAATAGGATACATACACACATGACATGGACATATGTGGCATTGCACACTCATTTGATATATTGAATGGCATGCTCATTTTATATATTGCATTGTTTACTACTATAAATGGCCCGTTATAGCCATTCCCCTTATCTAGTTATTAATCTGCTTCTGTATATACTTCATGCACTGTTTTAGAACTTATATTATAACTGTAAGTTAGCTTTGGGTGGAGGATCCCTTGAGGACCCCTTGTCTTGCTGAGATCTCTATTAGAGATCTCACCCTTTCTGGGGCACATTTTTCAGGAGATGACGTTCGTGAGACGGACACTGATAGAGACAAGAGACCAGCATAGAGATTTCATTATTGTTATGAGTCATGCATATTATGATTATTGATTTTGCCATTATGAGACTCTTTTTTTACTAGACTTGATGGATTAAGTTGTTATTTATGGTGAGCATGGGGTTATCTATGCCATTATTAAATAATTTGTTTGTTTGTTGACTTGAGTATCTGTATTATAGCACCATGAGTTATGGATGCTTTTGAATTATTATTTATAAGTACGAGGTATTTCACGTTTTATTTTAGCATTGCAATTACATAAGAGTTGTTATTAAAAGGAAAAGTTAATCCACTATGAGGATTAGCCTTGTTTAATTATATAAGCAGTATTTTGCTTCCGCAATTAATTATTGCAAGTTGCGCTTTAAATACCATTTGTATGTTCATAAATCGGCTGCATACGAGGTGTTACATGTAACAACCCGTCGTACACCGATATTATTAATATTGATTATGATATTAAGTGCAGTTACAATCACAGCAGTTCATTTATAAGAATGCGAGTAAACTTTTTCCTTTTCATTACGCAAGCATTTAAAACAATAATAATTAGAAATGAATAAAAGCTGTGACCATAAATAAAAACTAAATGCGGAATAATAATATTAATTGCCTAACTATCATATAATAATTCTCTCAAGTCACTAAGGGGTTCCCATAAACCCACTTAGCCAAAATCTCACTTTTACAGTTTTTACCTATCCGAATATGGTTTAGTCTTTTGGACACTACAGAAAATCTGTGTGTCCCAAACCTCTCATATTTTAGTATGTTATTCTAGACTTAATTATATTTCTAACAAGCTAACATACGCTCCATAAAGTTCTCGTTTGCTCAGGTTATCACCGTTTGAAGTTGGACAAGCAAAGCTGCCAGCAAACCTCAAACAAGACACCAAACAGCCCTCACTCCTTCAATGATTCCGGACAAACCACTCAACCAATTGCTCTCATATTCTTTACACAGTAAACTAGACACCTAAAGCTTCAATTTGACATATCATGGGCCTAATTTGACCAAGAATTGAGGCGGGAATAAATTTCCCAAAAATAGGTTGCGACAGCCCCAAGTGCAGGGATTTCTGGACAGTCTGGGTTCAATGGCCTTTACAGGTCATTGTAATACTCCTATAGTTCCCAAATTTTGATACAATGTATTTGACATCTCAAACTTCAAAATGGTGTATGACATGACCTTATTGGACTTCTGTGGAGGGAGATATGCTCCCCCCAAAGTTCACCCAAAATCTGCCATTTTATAGAAATTTCGGCAGCATCTCCTTTATTTTTCCAACATATCCCACTTTTGTAAAAGTGCATAACTATCCTCAAGGACCAAGAATGCCTTGGTGCTCTTACAACCCATCACAATTTAGATCCATTTTCTCACTTTACATTTCATTTCTCAAATGATAAAACTTAAAACATTTCAATCACTTTGACCCATTTGCATGCATTCTTTAAACATACATATAATTCATCAACTAAAATATGTCTATTGCCCTTTCATCATACATCATCCTTCAATATTACACAAGGTCCAAATATTAAAATTTACGTTCCTCCAATGAACATAATACAAATAAATCTCCCATTTACAAATAAGTAATTTAACTTCAAAGTATAACACAACCAATGTACAACTAGACTTGGGCAAAAAAGATGGATGAACAAATATGATAATATGCATCAATCTAACCCATATGCAATGTTCATATCCTAAGTCTAGCTATGCCAAATGGCCACAAAATGAAAAATAGTCTCTAAGCTCTCATGCTCATCCTACGGGCCTTTTGCCCACCGCTCCTGCCCCGCTGCTACTACCTGAAATAAAGTCCCCAAAATGGGGTGAGATATACGAAAATATCTCAGTAACCCAGAGGTTATGGAGATTAATCATCCCCATGGCTCACTCAAATGTACATCAATAATATATTACAACAACCAAAAGGAGATAAAGCAATGGATTTAGAGAAGTAGGGAAGGATAGGGAGTAAAAATACGATGAAGGTGAAATGGTCGATGCTAAAGCCACGCAACATCCGGTCTATTGGCCTCGGCATATAGCCTACGGGTTCTCATCCAAGGAAGTGTTCCCAGAACATCAACCAAAGTACTCTCCATTCATATACACCCGACACTTTTCTAGTGTGCTCCTCAACGAATAACACACCATGACCCCAGGTCAACTGAACTCCCTCATGGGGACCTATCCAGTGGAAGTCTGTAACGCCCGAAGGCAACAATCGACTGGCCAGAGACACGGTACATCCTATGTACCACTATACATACAATAATGCATGAGCATGTTATAATATACCATTAACATACACCTCCAACCACTACCCCCAAGGGGCATGATGGAGCACAGACGGGGACTAAACCCCAGTACCAAGGGATTATCTGATGGAAGCTCCCTCTCTAGTAGCTCTAATGCAATATGTCACCGAGCCTAGTCCCACAAGAAATGGCTACACAGAGGTCATTCACATTCCAATTACAATCAATAAAACATATACATGCTGTAATACCCCGTCTCGAGCCAGTTTGTTACCTAACTTTATGGTCATAAAACTTAACTTAGTTAATTAATTAGCGGAAGACTTAACTTATTTTAAATCACTATAGATTACCACAGACTAAGTAATGTAGATTTTGTTCTTTTTTAAGTCTATTACATAATTACCTTTCTATCTTATTAATTTCTATTTTACTTTGATTACTTAATTATTAATTAGAAACTATAAACAGTCACTAATATCTGCCCAAATATAATAACTTGTATTATTCCTGACAGAAAAAATGAACATCATGACGGTTGTAAATTGAACCTTTCCAGGGACTACAATTCCCACAAAATACACGCACCCGATAAACACCAAGTCCAAAACATATAAAAATTACATACAGTCACAATCCACAACTATAGATACTTCACATCAAAAGATGGCTCTATGCCATAACTATAAAATCCTGCGTCAGCCTACATATACATAATACATTCTACTGTCATAATTATACACATCTGCATATAGGCTAATACAGGTTCAAAAAGACAATCTGACATCTATGTCTCATCGAAATATCATACAGCCAAACTAGAGTAACATTTATACACAACAGACTTCCAAAGTAAGCAGTTAACATATATGCTCAGATCTACTCATCAACCACGGGCTTCTTGCCCTTAGAACGATCACCAACAGCTACGGTACTTGAAAAATGTCCCCATAACGCAGGGTGAGAATAAATCTCAATAAACTTGGAGTTTATAGAGCAGTCTCCACCCAAGAGTCCATTTCCTGCAAGAAAATATCAAGTACCAAACATAGAATACACCATATAATCCATATTAACAATTTCATATCGTATTTCTTTTCTGATAATTCTTACTTGTTCTGATATCGTATTTTCTTCTGAATCTTAAATCTGTTCATATCTTATGTACCCATTAGGTTCTCATCTTATTCTCGTAATATCATCTTGCAATATATCTTATCATATCTACTAACATACTTATAATGATCAGAAAACTAAAGTTTCCTCTCCCATACATTATGTACACCGTGATCATATCCTTACACGTTTCCACTGTTCGTAAAACATAACTTATACTTCCAGGACGATATCCCATTGAAGATCATATCAGATTAACTTATCATAAAATATCATAACATATTATAAATAACATCATATGCATGAACTATATGAATGCAACTATGCAAAGTATCAATATTAACAACAGTTATATCCTTACAGAAAGCATTATCGCCACTAATAATGGCGGAACAACAAAGACGGAGAAAACTCCAAAACCGAAAGCTTACTACAACTGGTTTTTCACGAAGTCTATGAACTTACACCTCTTGTTTTTCACTGGTATAATTAACGTACCATTAATGACAGTTTATTATATTATTTTGAGTAACCAACATTCTTTTGGTTATAAATGTTCATTAACGTAGTGATTGCAAAAATTCTTTATTAATACGATACATACCATACATACTTCCCTTTTAAAATACAAGTCATAACATACCCTTAAACTAATTATTTAAACCACTAACTTCTTATAAATATTTTTACCATACATAATGCTTAATAAATCCAATTATTTTTCATAAACAAAGAGAACATGTCATATGTTCAAAGTCTACATAATTCTTAACAATCGAACATATAATCACAAATACATCATTAAGATGAAATATCAATAATCACACTCCAAACATACTTGTATCATATTCAATCACACTTGGCATTTGCTACTAATTATTTTTAGTCTTATTAACATATTTAACATAACCTAACACATCTTAATAATTATAATCTTAATAAGATAATTTTATCTCCCATGATTTAATTAAATAATTATTTAATCTAATTAAACACCTAATTAATTCCTTTTTCGTATTTTACTAATGAGGGTTGTTATACATGCTTATTCAAATATTCATGCATATTTTCATAACAACTTGCCACAATCCTTTTGGTCAAGGACCAAAGGAAACATGCAAAAACCCGCACCGTTAAATTAGGAATTCAATTAATTTAATTGTGAGTTAAGAGATAAAATTCCATAATTTACTTTGAATAATATTGAGAGGGCTTAAATAATTAATATAATGGCTTAATGACGTTGAAAGTCTCTTTTCTGACGAAAAGTTCAGATACCGGTTCTGCTTCACGGTATAAGTGCGTACCGGTGAAGTATTCTGAAAAATTATAATAAGTATATGAATATTACTAGAATAATATTTAGCACTGGTATGTCAAGTTTGAAGTCATAATAATGAGTTTTGATGCGGAACTAATACTGACTGCGTGTAAAACGCGCAGCGGCAAAGTTTCTGCGAAAATTATAATAAAAATATGAGAGATCCTAGAAAAATGGCAAGGTCCAGAATATGCAGTTTGAGATTAACATGATTAGCGGAGCTATTAGTGCTAATAGCGACGATTAATTAAGTGGACCTATATATATACTTAGTGGCACAAAGCCCTAGGCTGGTCCTTCAACTTCTATTGTGCCTACGTGAGGTTTTCTGGTGGCTGCCACCTTCTCCACCATATTCCATAGACTTCTTCTCCATAGAAACCTCCAAAGTGACTACCTTTCTTCATTGTTCCTTCATCAAAACACTATGGTTGTGTGTGGGAAAGACTTGAGTGGGAGAAAGGCTCTTGTTTTCTGAGTGGAAGCTGATGTGAGTTGGGGTTTAGGGGCTGAGTTCTTGGGTTTATGTTGAGAAAGCCATTTGTTTGGCATTTATGGCTTTAAGAAGCCATCTTTGAGTATAAAAGACCAAACTTGTGTGTCAAATTCGTGGCCTTGTGAAGTCAGTGTTGTTGAGCTGTATGGGGAAGCTCCAAGTCAGCTCCTTTTCTGATTTCTTGAGCATAGAGGTAAGCCATGATCACTCCCTTTGAAATTTCAGGGTTTTAGCTTGTTTGAGTCATTAAAAAGAGAAGCTTTGATCATTTAAGTTAAAGGTTGATAAAATATGCTTAAAATTTATAAATGAACTTCTGTTTGTGGAGTCATTGGACTCCAAATCGTTAGAGGACCTCAAAAATGGAGTTTATGGAGAAACTGCACGAGTTTCTGCATTCTTTCTGATAAGTATTCGAATAATTTTCGTGGAGTATTCAAATACTGATCAGCAGGTAGTCGAATACTCATCAATGATTATTGGGATACTTTTCTGGGTAAAAAAGTATTCGGATACCTTAGTAAAAGTATGCGAATACTTGGTAGTATTCAGATACTATAGGGAAAGTATTCGGATACCTTGTGGTATTCGGATACTTCAGTGAAAGTATTCAGATAATATCTGGAGACATGGAGTATTCAAATACTCATCGAGGAGTATTCGAATACCTCCTGCAAATTAAGCCTAAAATCACTTAAAACAAGTTGGAAAGCCTTAAACACTTAGTGAAACCTTGGACTATGAATATTAATGATTATTTTTGGTATAAACAGACTATGATTGTGTTGTTTGGTGATCTTAGGCTGGTGTGGACTCTTGTTGGGATTGATTGCTTTAGAGTTAAGCTTTCGTGTCCTCGGTTTTGTCCATTATTGGTTCCTCCATACCTTATGGAGGGATGGTTTATATGCATGATGTGTTTTATGAAATTATGTGATGACTACTGAAATGTTATTGAGCTGTTTTATTTGAGTGCAAGTTTCTTATGATATGTATGTGGTGTACCACCTAGACGGTAAGCCTGAGTATGTGAAGACATACAAGATGGTGAATCTGTGGGTGAGGTACAAGCGGTGTTCCTTGTAGTGTAGGTTGTAGATGTATGTAATCCCTACATTTTTAGTCTCTGGCTAGTAGGATTCATACACACATGGCACAGATATGTGTTGCATTGCATTGATTTTGGAAAGTGACATTATTATACTGTTTTGGAACTTATATTGCACATGTAAGTGAGCTTGGGGTGGAGAGATCCTTGAGGACCCCTTGTCTTACTGAGATTTCTTTTTAGAGATCTCACCCCGTGTTGGGGCACATTTTCAGGTACAGGTACCTCGGGGGTTGATACCTCTAGCGGCAGGAGGCTGGAGTTAAGTTGATATGCATGTTATTTTACTGATATGCCTGGATGTTGACCATGCTTTATTTTCAATATATGATTATTTGATTCGAGACTTTTTTTGGCTTGTTTCCTTATTTGGTGAGCATGGGGGTTGTCCATGTCACATTGACTCTGTTATGTCTATTTAGTATTGGGATGCATAATGTATCAAAATATTGATTCTACATGCATGTGCACCCAAGGATTTTTGATTCATTCCGACATTTCCACACACCATACAATCCTATAATTAACTCATACAATTACTCCACAACTCAATCATACAATCCTACAATCATGCCAATTCACAAAGTGTTGAAATTCCAACTCAAAATTTACTAAGTTATTCAAATATTTCCTCAATAATTTTTATGAGTCCAGTCAATATAAAACATCATTCTAAAACACTTTTATCTAATACACATTTTTAATTTCAGCTCTCTAACTATATCAATCCATGCACAATAGCTTTAGGTTTTCAAAAATCAATCCAATGAATCAACCAATGAAATATGTTGAAACTTACCCACAATTAAGGCCTAGGACTCCACCAAGTAATATCCAACCAATGACTTGAGCAACCACTCCAAGAACACCCAATCTCTTTAAATTTTTATGGGAATGGGTCCAAGTTTCCTCTAAAAATTGAGAGTTTCAAGGCTTAAGAGTAGTATGGTTGGGTTGGGATGATTGTTTACATAAATTTGATGGCGAACTTTGTGGATTTTGGTGAGTTATTGTGAAAGAAATCAAAGCCTGAAAATTTACCTACAAACCCTCCATGGCCGCGGGTTGGAGAGGTGATGGAGGAAAGAAGTGAAGGTGAATAGTAGTTTTAGCACATGTGGAATGTGATACTTACGCAATTTAAATTAATTCAAATCTCCCGCTTTTTCCACTAAACTTCCATAAATTCCTAAAATATTTAGAAACTCCAATTTTTAATATTCCACATTGTTCTTTAATTGTCCTTGATCACATAAATCCGAAGTCTTCCAGTCCTTCGGAGAAATCACAGTTTTAAGCTGATATGCGCGTTGTGGGAACGCTTCCCCAAACACTCTAATTTCCATCAATTTTCACCAGAAATCATATTTCCCAGTCCTATGTACTATTTATAACTTATTTCCAAACCTAGAGCTAAAAATCCATTCGGCACGCTTTACGGTGCAACTGTACCGCAAAATTTTTATCCGATAAAAATACTATTCATCAAATTTCTAGAAACTTGCCTAACCACTCAATTTTTCGTTTTGAATCAATTTCCAATGTTAGTTTTTCCATTTGAGACCTCATACTCAATTTTCCTTTCCTAGGGTCTATGAAGCACCGACATTTCAAAAACCCTAACGTGTCGTGTCTGACACTTCCCGACACTCTCGGACACTCTGACACTCCCCGACACTCCAACACGCGTTATAGAAATTCAAAAAAAAGGTTCAAAGGTTAAGATGCGTTGATTTTTTAGTTTCAACTATTAGATTCGTTGGATTACGAGTACCATTTTATTGAGTTTAACATAAATATTTGGGATATCTTATGTTTCTTTGCAAAATTTATGAATATTATAAGTTTAGATTCATATTTTTGTTAAATTATTGAAAATTAAATATAATATATACTACATAAATTAAAAATATTAGTTAATATCAAAACGTGTCCTAACGTGTCGAAATCTAACATTTTTTAAAATTAACGTGTCGGAGTGTCGTGTCGTATCGTGTCACGTGTTAGTATCGGTGCTACATAGCCTAGGGTTACGTGTTTGGCAAATTACCATTTTACCCCTCTTATGCATCTTGACCCGGAATTTAGGATTTTCACTAATCCTACCCTTTAATCCACATTTTAATATATAAATATATGTTTTAGAAATATGAGGTGTTATATTACACCTACCCCATAGGTACTGTGAGAGGGCAAACATATCTAATATTAAAAACTCGGACTAAAAATTCGAATTAATAAATGAATTTTGTCTTAAGACAATGTTTGATATTATTTAGGAAAAATAATATTCAAAACTAAATTTCATTTTAACTCCTAAATGTGAAAGTAACATTTTGTTATTTTTGCTACCAATTAATGTACTGGTCCAAACTCTCTTCCACATCATGTAAATAGATGAATACTTTTTTTTAATACATTCTAATCGGTTCATCACTTCACGACTAGTTCGATTCGGGACGGGTCTCGGGAATATGACTTTAAACCCCTTCCAAAGACGGCAAATAGATGAATACTAACTTGGGGGATTACGCCCCTTATCGTATTAAATTGCACCATAAAGCGGACCATATGGGCTGAAAATAATGGGCGGGATAATGAACTGAATGGTGAGCAGCTCGACCTTGGCGGAAGCACGGAGGAGGTGTTTCTCGATGTGGAAATTGTAAATAAAATATGTGTTTTGATGATGACAAAGTGGCAACAATCAAAAGAAAAAAGTTTTAATTAAGAGCAAAATGTATTACTCACGTATGGAGATTGTGGGTTTAATTTTATTTTTTATGTTTTTTTTATTTTACCTTAAAAATAAGTTTTAACTTAATAAAAGATGCCCCAAGCTCTCACTATGTTTGAAGAAAAGTATAAGCATATATTAAATAAGGGATTAATGTTTCTCGTATTGTATAATGACCCTAACTTGCAAAACATTTTTATGCATTAGATTAATATTTAATCATGCATAATAATGAGTAATTAAGTGAAAGACTTAATTAAATAAAAGTAAATGATAATAAATCATAATGTAGATAAAATAAGTGGGAGAACTTAGTTCAATCAATGTGGAGTGTTCCTAGATAGAAAGACATCATTTTATGAGTAAATGGGCTTCGGTGGGGGGGGTGGGCTTTATGCTAAAAAGGCCTATCAACCACTCCTCACTAGGGAGCCCGTTGGAGCAGTTGGAAAGAGCTCGCTCATGGTTGCTCGCTGAAGCGAGCAGTCCAATGAGTAGCGCGAGAATATGAGAATCTACTTAAGCAACTTAGTTTCATCTCACCAAACACCCATTCTTTCTCACCAAACAAAGCTATATCCATTATTGATCATGTAAACCCTTGAAAAACACTATCTCCTCTAGGCTTGATGAAAGTCATTAATGTTGGAAGCAAAGATGCATAGGATTGAGTTGTGAATAAAACCCTAAAACTAAATTTCACCAAGAAACTTGGGATTGAGAGATCTTGGACCACTCATACAAGAGGGATTTTTGGATTTGGGCTTGTAGGAGTTTGGAGAACTTCGAAAACTCCCTTTGCCATCATCCCTTTGCTTTTAGTGGTAAGTTCCTTGACTTGTATGAAGATTCCTTTAGTTTTTATGCATATTAGGGTTTTAAAGAATTGTTGGTTGGTTGAGCATTTTGAGGCATGAATGAAGCTTAGCTTATGTTATAAAGAATGATAAGGACGTAATTTAATTGGTAGAAATGAGTTAAAATAGTCATTTCGGCCATTATCCATAAAACTTGAAATTTATGCCTAAGATAAAGATTTCTTGAGCTTCAAGTAACGTTGCTTGGATTGTTGGTATTGATTGTGTTCATGCTTCTATGTTGGAAGCAAGTGGACCATCTTTGATTGAGCAAGAATCGGTGGAACCTATGGATCTTGGCTTGGAGACTTGATTTATTCAAGTATAGGTGAGTGCATACAAAGTGGTTGTTTGAATTGCCTATGTGATTGATGAATATAGAGGTATTCATTGATGCATTTGATTGATTGCATTGCACCTTTGTGTAAGTGTTTATTTTGTGAGTTTGTGGTTGAGATAAAGATTAATAGTTTGCATTTTTTGTGATAAGACAAAGGTTGATTAGAAGCTATTAAGTAAGCCTTCGGACCTTGGAATTTATCCCTTTATTGTTCCACCAAGTCTTGATGAGGTAGTGATTATTATTGGTGTATCTAATTGCAATAGAGTAGTTTAATGCATTGATATATGTATGTATATGCACTGGGTGTGATATAGGATGATGTTTTCCTATGTTTGTATGTTGCATGACAATGCGTAATCTATACTCAATAGATTCCCTGGCCAGTAGGACTATTGTTATATCTGAGTATCCTGTGGAAGGAGAGAGTGCCGGAGGGATGTCTCATGGAGATATTTTACATACTGCATAGATATGTATATGTTGTATTATTTACTGTTATTGTTTTTACACTTAAAGTGAACTATGGGGTGTAGGAATCCTCAATGGACCTCTAGAGAGTTTTTCAAAAATATTAGGAAAGATGGAAAATATAAGACATTTTTAGTTGGAGCATACTGCTATAAAAGCATTGCCAATTTGATTACGAAATCTTACTAGACTACGAAAATTACATTTAGGTATTGTCCAATTGTTCAGTTAGCAAGTGTCGTTGTCATGATGTCAGAATTGGCTGTGATTACCTGTCATTATTGGGATGGAGTTGAAGAAAAAGTGAACTCAATGGTGTCTTCAAATGTAGAACGTCTTGAGCTCCAATGGTGCAACCTTTCACATGAATTTCTTGCAATAGGTCTCACATGGTTTTTGTTGAGATAAGAACTTGGACACTCCCACCCCAAAAGCTAGCTCAAAGGGTGGGAGTGCCCAAGGCCTTATAAACTCCACATTTGTTGCCCATACAACCAATGTGGTACTATATATCTCAACAGTTTTCTAATGTGAAAGATTTTATCCTATCGTGTAGTGAATTCACAATTCTTCCTGAATGCATCAAAGAATGTCACTTTTTGAGGGAGCTCGATTTGGATTATTGCGTGCGTCTTCGAGAAATTAGAGGGACTCTGCCAAACTTAAAACATTTATCTGCAAGAAGCTGCAAATCCTTGACTACCTCATGTAGAAGAATGTTCCTTAATGAGGTTTTTGTTTTTGTTTTTCTATGTATTTGCTTTGATGATTGATAATGTGTTTAATGTTGCCAAACTTATGAATTATTTATGAGTAATAGGAACTGCATGAGGCTGGAAACACCAAAATTATTTTGCCAGGAGCTGCAAGGATTCCAGAGTGGTTAGAGAACCAATGCAAGGGACCCTCAATTTCTTTTTGGTTTTGTAACAAGTTCCCTGCTATAGCTTTGTGTCTTGTTATGGGTAATGACTCTAATATCTATAGTTCCACCATGATCATCATTGGCAACATATGCGAGAGATCTTGGCACTTGCTGGAAATGGATCATACATATCTTTTTGATCTGGAAAAGATGAAATCCAAAGATAATTTTGATGAAGTGCCTTTAAAAAATGAATGGAACCATGTGGAGGTTACATGTGAGAATTTTAACGGGATCCCAATCCTTAAAGAAAGTGGAATCCGTGTATTCAAACAGAAAAGTTGCATGGAGGATATTCAATTCACTGATCCTTATAGAAAGATAAAATTAGATGATTATACCAATGGTTCAGAATCACAAAACCACGCATTACTGAGAAAGCATGGATTCCTAGACATGGAAGTTTCTGGGACACAATTGGTGCAACAACAACAATGTATGGGTTTATTGTCATGCATGTGGAATTGGGCATGCAGTTGTTTTCCTTTATTCCTGCTCCAGTAATGAAGTGGTTGGATGATAATGTGAATTGGGACTCAGGTTGATTGGTATCAATGCAGATAAGGGGCACAACTGTTGGATATATTAATAATATAATTTAATAATATGTTCATATATAAGCCAATAGGTGAAAGCATGATTATTTGGGTCCATATGGGTTGGAGTCTAGTAGCTTGCATTATATCTAGGGTTTCCTAAGCTGGAGGTAACACTATTCCAAACTTGATGTTTCTTGCATGGTTGTTAGTATCGCACAATACACGATACGTATCGTGTGATACGATACGATACAACAACAAAATGATACAAATCGCACCAACGAATCGATTATGATAAGAATCAGAATAGTGAATCGTTGAAATCAGACGATTCAGTTATGAATCGTGAATCGCTGCAAATTTGCGATTCAAATTTAAAAAAAAAAAAAACCAACAGTCGCAAAAGTTGAAAAGATAAAAACGTAATCTGAAGAGTTATTTTGCTTCAGAAAAATTTGGGATTTAAAATCCCATCTGAAACTCATAATAACAAACAATAAAAGTGAAAAAGAACAGAAAGGAAAACAAAACGAAAAAAAATCGAGTAGAAGATGGGAAGACGCATTGAAGGTTCTTGAAGTTGAAGACCAAGAAGACGCGTTGAAGGTTCTTGTCTTCTTGACGTTGCAGAGAGTTGAACGCAGAGAGTTGAAGCAGAGAAGAAATGATTTGCAGGGAGACTGAGTTGAACGCCTGAAGGAATCTGAAAATGAGAAACAGTATAGGTTTAAAACTGAGTTGAACGCCTGTAGGGAGACTGAGTTGAATGCCAGTTCGGGTAATCTTTTAAAACTCTTCAGTCTTCACTATTTCAGTCTCCAATTCTTCATCTAATAGCTAATTTCGAAGAGGTTTAAAATATATTAAAATATTATAAAATATCTCTAAGTTGCAGCTGTGTGTGGTGGCCTTGTGGGTACCATGTCATGCACTGATGTTATACATATGTTGCAGCAGCATTTAAAGAAGCTTTTTAAAGTATTAAAATTTAAAAATCTAAACTTGTAGTGTTGTCTTGTCAACTTTTCAGATAGTGGGTAATGGATTACTATTATATTATATTATAATACATAGTTACATCAATTTTTAACTTACATGTGGAATGGCGGCCGTTGGGTTTATGTAAAGTGGATATATTAACGTCAACAAACATATCATGTATTAAAATGTATTAAAATATATTATAATTCAGATAGTGGGTACTGGGTACAGTGTCATGTACTCCTTATTTGTACTGTTATTGCACTTGCACATCTGATCTGAACGTCAACAAAGTTAACAAACATATAAAGTGAATACTGAATATTTAAATAGCTATGTACAGCGATATGGGATGATCCAAGTGTCTATGATTTTTTTTTACATTAAAGTGCAAACTGCAAAGTCTATATATGTTCACTTGTGTTGTGCTCATAACACCTAATTTTTGCGCCTTTAATTTTTTTACCTTGTACAGAAACAATAAAAATGGCTCCAAAGAAAAAATCTCAAAAACAAAATGATATAACTTGGGATCATTGTATGTCCCTTAGCAATAGGTTGAATGTCAAATGTAACTATTGTCCCAAAACAATGTGGGGAGGAGCATTTAGAATGAAGCATCATCTTGCTGGAACACACAAAGAAGTTGCTCCATGTCAACAAGTGCCAGAAGAGATAAGGAATCTATTTATAAAAATATTGGAAGCTGCAAGCAATGATGATGAACTAGAGTGCTTTGATGATAAAGATTCACAAAAAAAAGGGAGCATGGATAGTTTTATGATTAATAAAAAAGGTGGAAGTAGCTCATCTACAACGAAACAACAAACTTTGAATTCAATGTTGAAGGATAGAGATTTGGTAGTTCGAGATATTTGTAGATGCATATATGGCAATGCATTGCCATTTAATTTGGTAAAGAGTCCATTATTTATTAATATGGTGAAATCTATTAGTGAATATGGTAGAGGCTTAAAACCACCAACTTATCATGAAGTAAGGGTTTCATACTCGAAGAAAGAAGTAGATTTAGTCCATGCTAATTTGGATAAATATAAGCTGGAATGGAAGAAAACTGGTTGTACATTGATGTCATATGGATGGACTGATGGAAAGGGTAGATCTCTTACTAATTTTCTTGTTAATAGTCCTAGAGGAATTGTTTTTATAAAATCTGTTGATACAAGCAATCTTATTAAAGATGCTGAAAAAATGTTTTAATTACTTGATGAGATGGTGATGGAAATTGGTGAAGAGAATGTCGTTCAAGTAGTGACAGATAGTGCTTCAGCCCTTGTATCTGCTGGACAAAAGTTGATGGATAAAAGAAAGCAACTCTTTTGGTCACCCTGTGCAGCCCACTGTCTTGATTTGATTTTGGAAGACATTGGTGGCATTACAGTGTTCTATAATACCATTTGGAAAGCAAACAAAATTACGACTTTCATTTATAGGCACACATGGGTTTTGAATTTGTATAGAACCTTTTTCCAAAGGTAGAGAGTTAGCTAGGCCAGCAATAACAAGGTTTGCTACATCATATTTGACAATGCAGTCAATTTTGAAACAAAAGACTACACTTCGATCTATGTTTACATCTGAAAAATGGGTTAATAGTGCTTATTACTCTAGGTCGGAAGCCAAATTTGCAGAAAATGTTGTTTTGGCTGATAAAAATTTTTGGAAATCAATACATTATTGTTTGAAAATTGTGTCTCCTCTTGTGAAAGTTCTCAGACTTGTGGATGGTGATTCAAAACCTGCAATGGGATATATTTATGAGGCTATGGATAGAGCAAAAGAAGAAATAGCAAAGAGTTTTAATCATGAGGAAAAGAGATATAAGGATGTATGGGAAGTCATTGACAAGCGTTGGGATTTGCAACTTCATAGGCCTCTTCATGCAGCAGCATATTTTCTTAACCCAAAGTAAGTATTTTTTTTTATAAAATTTATTTTTATAAAATTCTTTATATTTGATAATTCATTTATTATGGAGCCTTACTCTAAATTTATAATAATTATATAGGTTCCACTATGACCCAAAGTTTAACCCAGATCGTGAGGTTAAAACTGGTTTGTGGAAGATATTGGAGAAGATGTGTCCTGATATTGAAACAAGGATCACAATTGATTCCCAAATTGAGAAATTTGATAGGGCTGAGGGACTCTTTGGAAATAGTTTAGCAATTGCAACCAGAGATAGGAAGCAACCAGGTAATCATTTACTTTTGTTTATTGATTAAATTGATGTTTTGATTTTTAAAAAAATTAAAAATTAAGTTATTGACCAAATATTTATTTATCAATTATAATTTTTTTTTGCTAGCTTTATGGTGGAATAGTTTTGGAGAAGACTGCAAAGAGCTGCAAACAATAGCTATTCGTATCCTAAGCCTCACTTGCAGTGCTACAGGGTGCGAGAGAAATTGGAGTGTGTTTGATCAAATTCACTAAGAGAAGAAACTGTTTAGAGCAACAAAGGTTGAATGCTCTTGTGTTTGTTAAATACAACCTTCAACTTGAAATTAGGCAAAAACAAAGGGAGGAAAAAGGAGACACATATGATACTATCTGCTTATCAGATTTAGATTCCGACGAGGAATGAGTTACTTAGCAAGAGGAGCCTTGCCTAATGGATGAGGAATCTTGGAAGGATGTTCATGAGTGCTTCGACGCTAATGAAGGAGACCAAAGCAAAAAGAGAAAGAGAGGTATATTTGCATATATAATATTTCTTTTAATCAAATACCTTACCTAATATATTTATTTACATTATGTATATTTTTAGGTCCTCGAAATCTTCAAGATGATAGGAATGATAGAGGCAAAGGAAAAGAACCTCAAATTGTTGAACAAGATATGGGAGATGAGTCAGATGACTCTACTAATGGAGAAGATGAAGGACTAGATATGCCAATACTAGATGCTGATAATGATAGTAGTGATAATATTAGTCTTGAAATATGAGAATAACTGGTTTTAAATTTGGTTACTTATTTTTTTGGTATTTGGGTTTTTTTTTTAATTTGGATTTATATGATATTATACATTTTGAAGTTATTTTTAATTTGTTTCTGAATCTTACGATTCGATATGATTCACGATTCATGATACGAAAAAACAGCTGAACGATTCACGATACGTATTGCGATTCAACAACCTTGGTTTCTTGGTGTAATACTTCAAGCATCTCTAAACACTTCTCCCTCAACCTCATAACCTCCAACAACAACTAGAGTCAAAGGTAAAATTTCTTGTGGTGTGCTATATCACTATAACTAATTTTAGTTGTGCTATTTATTCTGATATTAAGGGAGTGAACCAGAGTAGTGGTAAAATTATTCCATCATAATTGAAAGGTCATGGGTTCGAATCCAGGAAACAACATATTTGTAATTATGCAAGGATAAGGCTCTAGACTAGATGGCTTGATTCAAGAGCATGATTAATTCTTTTGTTCTTTTAGGATAATAAAGGCATTAATTTGTTTTGTCAGGATTCTTAAGTGTTTTGTGATTCCGGACTCTACAATGACAAGCTTGGGTTTTGATACTCTAGTGATGGAGGTCAACAATCTTATTTCATGTATTCTCCTTGTGATATGATTAACTTCAAGGATAATACTATGGTGTAATGGAGGTTATTAAGAAGTTCCTTTTCACCATTCACACATTGAGATGTACATTGCAGCCATGGAACAATGTTGTTATACGCCTCCAGAGGTGATTACTAATTCAAATTCTGTAATGTCAGACGTGATAGAGTTAAACCATCTTATGATTTCCTGTTTTTTTCTTAGCTATAGTTTTCAAGTTTTAATATGGTATATATTTTGTTTAACACAATCATACAATGACTATATTTTAATTTTTTATTAAAAATTAAAGAACTATATTTTTTCTTATTTTTTTGGGGTCTAGCAAATTTTGTGCCTAAGGTTAGCAACTCAATATGAACACTGAAGTTTAGAAACAGGAAAATAAGGACGAGGGAAAGGTGAGCAGAAGTTTTTTGGGGAAGAAAATTGCAATTTCTGTTAAAGACTGTTGTTTTTCGATTGAGAAGTTGTCAAACTTCAAAAAAAATGTTTTGCCATTCAAAAATGTGCTTTTTTGCCTTCCTTCGACTGCAAAGTGCAGATGCAAGTTTGTTGAGTACAAAACAAATGTCTTCAATTGCTCGGATGAAAAATTCATTGCTCAAGCTTGAACTCCCTACTTTTCTATTTATTATTCTCAAAATGTAATCGAAATTCTAGATCCATAGTAAGAAAATCAAGGTATATTGATCTGACTGGCATATTTGCTCCTTATAGATCAGACAAGTCCAATAACATACATTAATTGTATGCATCCTGTTTGTTGCACAAAACATCTCTTCATTATTTTTGTTTCACTAATCTTTATTTCCTTTTCATCATCTTAGGTCTGATATAACCCAGAAACTATACATGTTATTTGGATATTGAGGACAATATAACTGCCAATAAAATAGCTAACCTCACCCGCCAACTTAAACTGGGGGGCGGTGAGGTTCGAACCCAGGACACGAGGCTCTGATACTATGTAAAAGTACACCACCCTAAAAGCTAGCTCAAAGGGTGGGAGTGCCCAAGGCCTTATAAACTCCACATTTGTTGTTAATCCAACCAATGTGGGACTATATATCTCAACAAATCTTAATTTAACTTTCAGGCATACAACTTCAAAGATTATCATGATTCAAGATCGATTTCCACCTATGTTAGAGTGTTGTACTAAGATGTCATGCCAACTTAAATGTACTCTTCATAAGTACCTTTGGAAACTATTCTTCTTAAGTTGGAAGATAGAAACTCTTTGGTATTTTGGTTGATGACAACATTTAGCAAAGGCGTGTTTATGATATCTTCTTAGGGTGTGTTTGAACTTTATATCCTAACCTTTGCAGTGTACTTTGTAGGTGTAGGCAATGACTTCATTGATTCAACAAGGCGTGGATACATTGAAAGATTTATAAATCATAGTTGTCCTCCTGATCTTCTTGTTAAAGATACTATGTATGATAACAATGATAAGAACCTTCCCCACAAAATGATGTTTGATGTGTAAAGGACATAACTGTGGGGAAAGAAAGCTTGGTTATGATTATAATTGCTGCAAGGGAAGAATTATGAAAGTTTGGAGTAATAATTGCAACTGTGGTTCACGTGAATGCATTTATCATATTTAAGTTTAATGGTAGTGATTTTATATGTTTTAAACCTTAAGTGCTTCCTTTTGCTTATGGTGATAATTTTTCTTTCACTATCAGAACATATACGAAGGGCCGGCTTGGCTCAGCGGTAAGCTTGCTTGCCGTGGTGTGTCAGGTCGCGGGTTCGAATTAGTCTCTCTGCAAAAAAATAGGGAAAAGACTGCCTAGAGTATTCCCTTCCCCAGACACTCACGAAGTGGGTATTTGAACTGGGTCGGCCCTTTCTATCAGAACATATACGACGATAATTGTTATAATATAAAGTTGTTATGGACTCATAAATAGTCATAGTCATGGCTCAATCATCTTAAAGCTTCCATGTTGTCTATTATTTTCTAGTGTGAGAAAAGGACAGCAGCTGACTGAGGAATTTGGAGTATTGAAATTGAAGTCTAGCAATTTTGATTTGTGGTTTATGGTTCTTCAAATTTGTAATAGTTGTTATATTCGTGAGCATATTTTTGGTTGGCATATGCTCTGAAGTTCTAGTATTTCTTGGAAGAAGAGTTAATATTTCAGTCAATTCATATTCACTTGATCTTAAACTCTTTTGCTTTGGTTTGTTATACCTTTTTTCTTCTAGTAGATGAGATGATCAAGCTGCTGATTTTGATAAATAATTGATCAGAAACGAGAAGGACTTGAACCAGTTAAATTTTGCAGATGTACTGCTTACGTTTTATCATATATGAGCTGCTTATAGTGCTTCACTTAAGTAAAATGAAATTTGTATAGTTGTACGCAGAATGGTTACCTAGGGAGCTTATTCACTCTGGCTAGGGCATGTTAAAAAAGGACTTTATAATTCTCATGTTACATGAGAAGAGAATTCTTATGTCATAGAGATAAAAAATAGGTGGGACCCATATATTAGAAAAAAATTTGTGTGGGATCCACATCAATACGGAAATTGAAGGGTGTGTAGGAAAATTATAATTCTCATATAACATGAGAATTATAAAACCCATTAAAAAATGTGTTCACTTTTGTGTCTCACTCTTTGGTATTCTTGTTGATGATTATACATTTAACATGGGCATGTTTATGATAGATATCATCTCTGGTGTGTGTTTGGAGTTTATCTAACAGTTGTTGTCTGCTCTGCAGGTGTAGGCAATGGCTTCATTGATTCACCAATACATTGATAAATCATAGTTTTTCTGGTAATCTTCTTGTCAAAAATATTATGTATGATCAGAATGATAAGAGCCTTTCCCACAAAATGGTGCTTGATGTGTGAAGGAAATACCTAAAGGAGAGAGCTGTGTTATGATCATAATTGCTGCAAGGGAAGAATTATCAAAGTAGGGAGTAATATTTGCCAGTGTGGTTCACGGAAATGCATTTTGCAGACTTAAGGTTAAAGGTAAAGATTTTAAATGGTTTAAATCTTTAGTGCTTACATATTGTCTATTATTTTAGAGTGTGGCAAAAGTAGAAGAGCTGATTAAGGAATTTGGAGTCTTGAAATTGAAGTCTAGCAATTTTGATTTGTGTAGTTTATGGTTCTTCAAATTTTTAATAGTAGTTATGTTTTGAAGGGGAAGTAGCTTAAATAGCGATTGCTTTACATTAGGATTGGTACGGGCAGGGTATTTTGTGCAAGGGGTGTACATTTACATCACATTATTGCGATTAATTCAAAGCCTTTATAATAGTTTATTGCAAAAAATTATATGCATATCTCATATGCAAACATAATTTTTCTTTGTTACAATTTAGATATAAATATGTAGCCATTGAATCATTTGGAGTAAAAAGTGGTTTTTAAAATCATGTTTCGTTAAGTGATGTCCACTCTCAAGTGTTTTATTCTATGACAAGGTCAAAGATGCAAAATTTGATTTGATGCTATTGAGCAGTGTGAGTGGTTGGCATATGCTTTGAAGTTCCAGCATTTCTGGGAAGAAGAGTTGTTAATATTTCAGTTAATCCATATTCACTTCATCTTCCTAAATGCTAGGATGGTCAAGCTGCTATTTGTGATAAACAATTGATGAGGAAGGGAAAGGTCTTAAATCAGTTAAATTTTGTAAATGTACTTATTAGATTTTTTTTTTCAAATATGAGCTGATTTCAGCACTCTGCTTAAAGGGCCGACCCAGTTCAAATACCCACTTCGTGAGTGTCTGGGGAAGGGAATACTCTAGGCAGCCTTTCCCCTACTTTTTGTAGAGAGGCTGATTCGAACCCGCGACCTGACACACCACGGGAAGCACTCTGGTTAAGTGAAAGTGAAATTTTGTTTAGTTGTAAGGAAAGTTGGGCGTTTGTTCACTCTAAACTGGGGCATATTAACAAATATGTCTTGACTTTTGTGCCTCACTCAAGTCAAATATCTTTGAGATAAATGTGGGGCGATAAAATAGCTAGTTGTCTTGAGATTTATGGAATTCTAGTTTCTATACCAATATGACATCACTACATTAATGATTTAAGCATGATATACTTATGAGCATAAACATCATATTAGCTGCTCTCTCTCACCTTAAATTGAAGATTTAATTTCTTGATTAGTTTTTCATGCCAAGAGTGTAAGGAACAGAATTAGAAGGAGAGAAAGAAATTGGAGATAGAGACCTCACAGAAAGGATTAATGAGGTGAGGATATTGAGACATTAGGAGGGATACTTAAAGTATTTTCTTCTTCTCTTATGTGCTGAGTGAACTAACTATTTATAGAATTACAATTTCTTTTTTTTTCTTATAAACATAGAATTACAATTTCAACCAAAATAAGAAAATTCTTTTTTTTTTTTGGTAACAAAATAAGAAAATTCTAGTTTTAATTAAAAACTAATAACACTCCTAAGATAATTTAAATAATTAAGATTAAAATAAATTAATCTAATAAAAAATAATTCGAATAAGGGAATAATGAAAAATCTTGATTGCTACAAAGATCTTGTCAAATTTGGAGTTAAAGTACTTGTTTAGATTTAAAAAATGTGAGAAGTTATCCTTACTACCTATTTTTCTTACTACTTGTTATTACTAAATCTTAATTGTTGATTTCTGTCAATCTAATGATTGTAATTTATGAGGTCATATTTATTAATTAATTATTAATTTGCAATAAATTATAACCGTTAGATTGACGGAAATCAACGGTTAAGATTTTGATAGTAAGAGGTAATAAAAAAAATAGGTAGTAAATATAACCTTTCCAAAAAAAAAAAATCTAACTTCCTTCCCTGGTTTTTAAAGCTTTAAAATAATGTAGTATTCAACTAAATCACTCATTATATGAAATCTAATATTTTATCTTAGATTTTCGATATTCACGGTCTCATAATAATTTTGTTGCACTTATTTCTTCGCAATGGATTACACATTAAATCCTACAACCAACTTTCAAAAACTTAAAAAATTGTTAAAATACTTGGCCTCACTTGTTTGTCATCGTTAAAGTCAGACAAAGTGTTGGACACAACAAATTTCACATTTGTGATGAAGAAAAACAATTGATGCCATAAGAAAATGCAAGCCCCAAGATGAACAACCTTTCATGTAAAACTAAGTACAGACAGAAATAATTATATGCAAAATTAAGTTTCCCCAAGATAAATGTTTTAAAGCTAATACTAGAACAAAAAATATGTTGGCATTAAAAAATATCACCCCGCCCCTCTTTTTGGCATCATCAAAAAGATTATAATGAATAAGATAAAGAAGCAAA
Source organism: Gastrolobium villosum (assembly GCA_032173675.1). Taxonomy (NCBI): domain Eukaryota; kingdom Viridiplantae; phylum Streptophyta; class Magnoliopsida; order Fabales; family Fabaceae; genus Gastrolobium; species Gastrolobium villosum. Next base: position 56,824 of record JAVKPL010015404.1, on the reverse strand, counting down.
AGGCATAGATGAGCAAATGTAACATCCCGAGCGCTGACGAGGGCAGAGAGTGATCGCCGGTGCAAAGAGGCACAGACAAGGAGCGGCTCCTGACAGGCTTCCAGCGGGGAGTTACATACATGAATGAATCGAATCGACACCTGAAAGAGAGGGATTCCAAAGACTGTGCAGATATGAAACTGCATAGTATGGAATAACTTATAAGAATTAATTGGTACTACCTATACTAACAAGATGCATCTTCTTTTCGGTAGCCCGGAACGGAAGAACTTCACAGTTAAGCGTGCTTGACTTGGAGCAATTCTGGGATGGGTGACCTCTTGGGGAGTTTTCCCGGGAAGTGTGCGAGTGAAGAAAAAGAACATTGAAAAGTCTCGTGTTAGTATGTGGGGACAGTCGTTGATTCGATTAATTGCCTCAAGTCAAGCACGCTTAACTATGGAGTTCTTTCGTTCTGGGCTACCGAAAAGTAGATGCATCTTGTTAGTATAGGTAGTACCAATCAATTCTTATAAGCTATCTCAAACTGTGCAGTCTCATACCTGCACTGTCTTTGGAATCCCTCTCTTTCGGGTGTCGATTCGATTCATTCATGCATGTAACCCCCACTGGAAGCCTGTCAGGAGTCGCTCCTTATCAATTCCCTTTCGCACCGGAGATCACTCCTCGCCCTCGTCAGCGCTCAAGATGTTACATGCCCACCAGCTTCCGCCTGGTTCGTCCTCGAACCACACCGTTCTGGAAGAGAGGCCCTGCTTTGATACCACGCGTAACGCCTGGCCGCTTCAAGAATCAATGACTGTCCCCACATACTAACACGAGACTTTTCAGTGTGCTTTTTCCTCACTCGCACACTTCCTGGGAAATTCCCAGGAAGTGTGCGAGTGAGGAAAAAGCACACTGAAAAGTCTCGTGTTAGTATGTGGGGACAGTCATTGATTCTTGAAGCAGCTAGGCGTTACAATCATACTCAACACTATAAGAGTGAACACATCAAGATGGTGGAATGGGTTTAGATAAGGAAAAACATAAAGCAATAGGAAAAAATGGAAGTAAACAAATAGTAATGGTAGAGATAGAGAATGTAAACATACTTGAATGATCATCTAGAGAACATGTCTTCAAAAAATAGTGATTTTGCACTTACTCAAATTCAGGTATTGCTCGATTATTTGACACTCGAGGCATTCCATAAGCTTGTACCTAATGAGTGCTCTACATTTTTCTTGACGAAATTGTTCCATAGGATTTTGATGGTTTATAATGTAAAGGGTGGAGAATAAAGTAGAAAAAATTGTGGGACCCAAAGCAGCTCTGGGATAAGGCTAATATGCATTGCTACAAGTTGGGTTTTTCAATCCAATACGGATTAGTCTTAATAAAATTTGACATCCTTCGTAACTCAACAAAATTCTATAACTAGTGACAAGGGAGGACTGCCATTTATCTTTTCACTTTTGATACATGTTCCATATAGGTGCTTTTTGAAGAACATGTTATTGTCCTTTAGTTTTGCTTTTGCATTTCAATTTTTCTAGCAATCATACATTGAATACTGGCCTGATTTTTGCTTGTGAGTCGTTATGCATACCTATTTGTAATCTTCCGAAGGTTTGATTTTATTTAATTTTGTTTGATTTGCAAAAAGAAAATTCTAACTTCATCCCTAGTTCTTAAAACATTAAATTAATGTAATCCAAGACGTGCATGGAATTTAAGATTTTAGTTTGGATCTTTGATCGTCTCGAGCATTGTTGTTGATCTTCTCGAGCACCCTAAGGGGGTGTTTGGTAGAAGAAAAAAAAATGTGTCCGGGAATCATGATTTACCGGAATATGATGAGAAACTGAGTTTACCGAGAATGGTATAAGAAAGTTGTTTGGTAGGCGTAAAAATTACCAGGAATATTGGATAATTTTACTGAGTATATGTTTGGTTAATGGTGAAATATTACTGGGAATATATAACGAATTTACGAACGTAACCTCAACTTTTCAAAAGTGGAGGAAAGCTAAGGCATGAAGGATAGAGGGTTAATTTTGTCCAATAATTCATTCAATATTTTCTCAGGTCATTGGAATCATGGAATACCACATATTCAAGGGAAATCTGATTTGGGCTTTTCATGTGTTAAAATGATTACTGGGAACCCACATTTTCCAAGACAAATTTAAGACACCCTTCTACCAAACATAGGATTTTCAGGTTGCCAAAATCACTTTCCAAGGAAAAAGTATTCCCTTATACCAAACACCCCCTAAAGGGATAATCAACTAGCTTGTCAATCCTATTATCGAGAAAATGTTCCTTGCTAAGGTGGACTCACACCATATTTCCTTCCTTGAAAATGACTTGATTCCTATGCCCGTCAGTTGGATGCTTATATTTCACATTATGCTTCTAAATATGATCATGAAACCGTGAATATAACTCATTTTGCTCCTCGGTGCTCATCCTATATTCTGCTTTGTTGGGAATAGTAGCTCCTGGCACAAGGTCAATGCAGTACTAGATGTCTCTCATAGGTGGTAGTTCTGGTGGCATCTCCTCAAGAACCACATCAACAAAGTCCTCTAACAATGGCTTAACCTACAAAGAAATGTTAGAAACACCTGAGTTTTGTTCCATCACCACACAAGCAAATATCTCAATGGCATTGACATATTGCTCTTGGGAAGCTACTCTGGACAACATAGTGTTCTTCGCATCCTCCCTCAAATCATATAGACCTAAGGTAATAGTTACTCTCTCCTTCTTGAAAGTGTAAGTAAGTTTGAAACCATCGAGTTGTGTCTTCCTATCAGATTGCCACAGCCTCCCCAACAAGATATGACACTCATCCATCGAAATCACATTATTCAACACCTCATTAGTATATTTTTTGCTGATAGAAAACTGCACGAGACACCTTTTATTCACCTTCACCCCACTTCCTTTCTTCAGCCAAGCAAACTTGTATGGTTATGTGTGTTCCTCCATTTTCAATCCTAGCTTATCAACCGTGGTATTAGAGACTATGTTCTCGCAGCTCCCTCCATCAATGATTATATTACACATCTTACCGCCGTTGGTGCACTTAGTGCGGAATATATTGTGTCAGAGCCATAAATCATCATCAATGATGTCAACATTCAACACCCTTCGAACAACCAAAGATTTACCCAAATCACCATAAATAATCTTACCTTCTTCAGACCCTCTATCCCCCTGATCTTCTTTATACCCACTAGTTGATCCTTCTTTACTTCTTGGTTTAGGGTTAGAAAGAGTCTTCCTCGCATAAGTGTTAGTTGCTAAGCTCAATAAGTCCTCGTTGTCACAAAATCTAAGTTGGAATTAAGAAGTACCTTTTTTCTCTTACACATCCTCCTAGGTAATGAGTAATCAATTATTCGTCCTCCTCTGCGATATCACAGTGCATTCGCAAATGAATGAATTCAGTTGTATATTGTTCAACTGATAGGTCTCGCTGCTTGAGATTATTATACTCAATAAATGCCTCATATCGGTTGTGTAATAGGTAAGAGCTTTTATTGCAATAGTTTCTTCATCTTATCCCAACTCTTGATCTTCGGCTTCCCTTCTTTGGTTCGTTGCTTCTCAATATGTTCCCACCAAATTGAAGCATGCTTCCTCAGTTTGATAGCGACCAGTTTGACATTCTGGTCTTCTATCAAGTCTCTTATGTCAAAGACTCTTTCGAAAGTGTGTAACTAGTCGATAAACTCATATGGATAAGTGGCGCCCTCAAATTTCAGGATCTCAATCTTCACCCCAATGTTAGTGTAAGAACCCGCACCGCTAATTAAGGTAATTAGTAAACTAATTATGATAATTAGGAAATAATTCCATAATTGACCTTAATAATTATTAATGGGCTTAGATAATTATATTGAGTGAGTAAAAATGCTGAAAGTCGCTTTTTGGAAGAAAAGCGCAGATACCGGTTCTGCTACTCGGTATAAATGCGTACCGGAAAAGTATCCCGGAAAATTATAACGAATGCATGATAATTACTAGAATATTATGTAGGACTTGTAAAACAAGTTTCAAGTCAAAATGACGTAATCTGATGCCAGAACTGATACTGGCTATGGAAAAGCGCGTACCGGAAAGGTGCTCCGAAAAATAAAATAAAAATATGACAAATCTTAGAAAAATGCGTAGGTCTAGGATCCGAAGTTTGAGATCAATATCTTTTACTTTGCGATTAAGGCTAATACTGCGCGATTAGTGACTTTGCCTATATAAAGGCACACTAAGGCACAAAACCCTAGGTGCCTCATTTTTCCTACGTGACTGCTGCTGCCACCTTTCTTCTTCTTCTTCTTCTTCTTCCTTCTTCTTTCCTTGCCAAGTGATCACCTTTCATGCTTGTTTTGACAATTGTGAAGGTGAGAGTAAACCTTGGGGCTGCATTGTGGCCATCATTCTGAGTTGAGAGGTAGTTAGTGAGCATGAGTTTGAAGCTTTAGTAATGGCTACTTTGTAGTGGTCATTGTGAGCTTCAAAGTGCCTTCTTGTGGTGCAAGAACCCACCTTGAAGTGCCATTTTCATGCTCCTACTTAGGCTGAGTGTGAGGAACCTTGGGAGAGCTCCAAGAGCATACCTTGCCTCTGTTTTGAACTTTGGTAAGTTACCTCACCATGATCATGAGTTTATTTTGCTTAAGTTGGTGTCTTGACATGTAAAAAGTTAAAATGAAGTAACCAACACCTAAATGAACTTGTATATGCTTAAAGATGCATGCTTTAACGTGTACATGTGTTAAAAGTTGGACCTTTGGGATGGATATTCACGAAATGCAGAAACTGCATTCTGTCGTGAGATATCCGGATATTTGTCGAACAGATATCCGGATATCAGTATCCGGATATGGTATCCGGATATTGATATCCGGATATGGGATCTGGGTATCCGGATATGACATATCCGGATATGTCCAGTGTGATATCCGGATATGACATATCCGGATATGCCCCTTCTGATATCCGGATATCCTGGGTTCTGCGCAGACAGTAGCTTCACTGTATGAACAGTAAGCTATGGGGTGTGTGTGGACCCTAGTTTAAGGAAGTTGGACTTCTATAATAAATGGACTAAGTCAGAATCACATGATTAAGGGCTTATGGCTTTGTTGGGAGCCTTAAGACGTAAAACGTAAAGGAAAGGCGTAGTCTTTAAGTTGTATGCTTGTGATGCATTAATATTGACTTGTTAATGGTCCATATCAGATTGTGATACTGCTGTTTGTGGACTAGTGAGTGGTTGGACTCTTGGCTTGGATAGCTAGCTTGCAAGGTAAGCTTTTGTGTCCTCGGTTTAGCCATTTTGATGTTCCACCATGTCCCATGGGGATGGGTTTATGCATGCTGTGTTACATGCTTTGATTATTTTGGAAATGCTGTTGAGCTGTTTATACGTAATGAGCTATTATGATATGCATGTGGTGTCCACCTAGACGGCAATCCTGAGTATGTAGTACATACAAGATGGAGAAGCATGTGGGTGAGGTGCAGGTAGTATCCATGTACTCATGTAGGCATAGACGTATTCCTACATTTCTCTGGCCAGTAGATTTGAAAGCATACATGACATGATTAATTGCTGCATCGCATGATTTTGGAACTTATACTATAATACTGTTTTAGAACTTATATTACACATGTAAGTGAGCTTGGGGTGGAGACTCCTTGAGGACCCCTTGTCTTACTGAGATTTCTTGTTAGAGATCTCACCCCACGTTTGGGGACGCTTATTTCAGGATCTGGTAATGTTGAGGGCTCAGGTGGCAGGAGGCCAGAGTTGAGCTGATTGATGATATGCTGACTGCTGTTGTGCTATTTCTACTGTTGTTTATGTTTTCTGCTTTAATTATGTTAAGTTTATGTTGAGACTATCTGTGGGCATTGTTGCCTTATTTGGTGAGCATGGGGTTTGTCCATGCCACATGATTGTTATCGTCTTTTTATGTTAATGTTGTAATTAAAGTATCAGGATTTGACCCAGGCTACTTGTGTAGACCTGTGGCTTTAGATACACACCTTATATTTATGTACGAGGTATTCAGTTAGTTGTCTTGCAATTTACATACAGGCAGTATTTTTATGAAAATGATTAAGTAATCAAGTTGGTTAAGTTAATGACGTCATAATTGAACTAAAGAAAAAGTTATTCCGCATTTTAATTAAGCGTGGCTTAATACGATAGTGTGTTAACAGACCGGGTTAACACGGGCTGTTACATTTTATGGTATCAGAGCACTTTCTAGGGAAAAGCCTGTATGTATTGCAATAACTTAGGATGTGTCGTTGCGTATCTACTTTGTGTTCACTCTGACTGGTGTGCGTTACGATAATGCATATGTGACCACATGGCGTGGGCCTGATCAACTCATTCTTTGTGTAACTTGTGCAGAGTCATGGTACCACCGAGGAGGAACATGAGTACGAGCGAGGATCAATCGGATCCTGTCCTGGCTGCATTAGCTGAGATGCAGGCGGCCCGACTAGCCGACTAGGAAGCCACGAGGCTGGCAAACCGGGCGATGCTGGACGCTATACGAGATGCGAACCGGCAAACCACGGCAGAGGTTCTGGAGGAGAACCAGATGGCCAACATGACGATGATGAGAGTCATGTTGGAGGAGTTGAGGGCTGGTCCTGCTGCGGGCCAGGGTCCTCCACCACCTCCACCGCCGCCACCGCCTCCACCTCCGCCTAGTCAACAGGAGGACACCCAGAGCCAGATGGGCGAGGGTAGTCATTTGACGGGGGCTATGCAGACTATCCCCGTACTTGCTGAGGATCATGACGAGATCGATCGCCGGCTGAATGCTTTCCGCAAGCATAAGCCACCTACCTTCGATGGATCGTATGATCCCATTGCTGCTGCCAGATGGCTACAGGCGCTGGACAAGATTTTCCGGATCATGCAGTGCACCGATCCGCAGAAGCTGTTGTTCGCCACGTACATGCTGGAGGGCGAGGCCCATGAGTGGTGGACCAACCTATCTCAGGTCTACGAGATGCAGGGTCATGTGATGACGTGGCCATTCTTCGAGGAGAGCTTCCTGGGTCAGTACTTCCCTTATGACTCACAGGAGAGGAAGCAGGGGGAGTTTGACCGGTTGGTACAGGGCTCGTTGTCTGTTGACGAGTACCTGGCCAAGTTCAATGAGCTGGTCAAGTTCTCTCATTTCCGCATGGCGAGACCGACTCCCGTTTTTCTGGCGGCCAAGTTCCGGAGGGGACTTAATGAGGATATTGCTGGACATCTCGCTGGTTCTTCTTCGAGAGACTTCGGAGCGTTGGTGCAGCAGTGCCGCGACATCGAGGACTACTGCCGGGCGAGTCAGGCCAAGAGGGCCAAGGTTGAGGTGCCGCAGAGCACTGGTGGTTCTACTCCCTGGAAGAACAAGAACTTTGCCAACAAGGGCAAGGGCAAACCACCGTTGGCGGCTAGGCAAGCGCCAAACCAGTTCAGAAAGACTGCTGCTCAGGGGAACACTGCTAGACCTCCTGCTCCCAGATGTTCGGGATGCGGGAAGTCACATTTTGGGCCGTGCTCTACCGGTCAGCTGATTTGCTTCCAGTGTGGCAAGGAGGGCCACTACTCCAGAGATTGCCCGACGTCGAGAGTTGCTGCAGTGCAGGCTGTGCCATTGCAGATGGTTCCTACTGGGGCACCAGCCGTGCCACCTACTACCGGACGAGTCTACACACTTGATCGTCAGCAGTCAGACAGAGCTCCGAACCTGGTCAGAGGTACTGTTACCATTGGCGGTTCAGTTATTGATGTTTTGTTTGATTCCGGGGCAACGCACTCTTTTGTTGCTACCCCTATTGCTGTGGGGCTTGAGTTGCCCAGTGATGTGCTTTCTCCACCGATGCGGGTTACCACCGCCACCGGAGAAAAATATTTGACCTCCACTGTTCATCGCGATGTAGCGTTTCAGTGGGATGGCCGTGATTTCTTGGTAGATCTGATAGGATTGCCGATGGCCAACCTTCAAATTATTTTGGGCATGGATTGGTTGTCCAGAAACTGTGCAATGATTGACTGTTGTGCCAAGAAAGTGGTGATGTCTCCGGGTGGGTCCACAGCCAGTTCCTCACCGTTCATTTCAGTCCTGCAGGCGAGGAGGGCCTTGAGAGCAGGGGCATTTGGCTATGTCATGTTGGGAGGTTTGGTGAGTGGGACACAGGAGGATCTCACTGGCATTCCTGTGGTGAGGGAATTCCTCGAGGTGTTTCCTGAGGAGATTCCTGAGTTTCCTCCACAGAGGGAGATAGAGTTCTCCATCGACTTATTGCCTGGTGTTGGGCCTATATCGTTGGCTCCATACCGGATGTCGCCACCAGAGTTGGCGGAGCTGAAGAAGCATATCGAGGAGCTTTCAGCGAAAGACTTTATTCGACCGAGTGTGTCTCCCTGGGGAGCACCGGTCATTTTTGTGAAAAAAAAGGATGGGACCATGCGGTTGTGCACCGATTACAGACAATTGAACAAGGTGACAATCAAGAACAAGTACCCTCTTCCACGCATTGATGATTTGCTGGATCAGCTCAGGGGTGCTTGCGTCTATTCCAAGATTGATCTCCGGTCCGGTTATCATCAGATACGGGTTAAGCCGGAGGATGTCCCAAAGACAGCATTTCGCTCGAGGTACGGGCACTACGAGTACTTGGTGATCCCGTTTGGACTCACCAATGCACCCACAGTGTTTATGGACTACATGAACAGGATTTTCCAGCCGTACCTGGATCAGTTTGTGATCGTATTCATTGACGACATCTTGATCTACTCCAAGACGGAGGAGGAGCATACCGAGCACTTGAAGATTGTGTTGCAAGTGCTAAAAGAGAAAAAGCTTTATGCTAAGCCGTCGAAATGTGAGTTCTGGCTCAAGGCGGTTAAATTTCTGGGTCATGTAATTTCTGCTAATGGAGTTGCAGTTGATCCTAACAAGATTGAGGCCGTGATGGACTGGGAGAGGCCCAAGACGGTTACAGAAGTAAGAAGCTTCTTGGGTTTGGCAGGCTACTATCGGAGGTTCATAGAAGGATTCTCCAAGATGGTGCTACCGATGACTCGCCTTACCCGAAAGGAGACTCCATTCGTGTGGACACATGAGTGTGAGGAATGTTTCCAGGAGTTGAAGGAGAGACTGACTACTGCTCCTGTGTTAGTCCTTCCTGATCCTGCGGAGCAATTCGAGTTATACTGCGATGCCTCTGGTAAAGGACTTGGCTGTGTGCTGATGCAGAAAGGGAAAGCGGTTGCTTACGCTTCAAGACAGTTAAAACCTCATGAGGAGAACTACCCGACTCACGACTTGGAGTTGGCAGCCATTGTTTTTGCTTTCAAGATTTGGAGGCATTACCTGTTTGGCATGAAGTTTGCTGTATTCAGTGATCACAAGAGCCTGAAATACCTGTTTGACCAGAAGGAGTTGAACATGAGACAGCGAAGATGGATGAAGTTCTTGAAGGACTACGACTTTGAGTTGAGGTACCATCCTGGCAAGGCCAATGTGGTAGCTGATGCTTTGAGTCGGAAATCCGTGAGCTTATCCAGCTTAATGATGAACGACTACGAGATGATCGAGAAGTTCAGAGACTTGAGAGTGAACTCCTTGTTTGGGGGTGCACTGCTCGAAATGGAAACAGCAGAAGTGATTAATGAGCTGATGGAGAAGATTAAAGAGGCGCAAGTGCAGAGAGAGTGCCTTGATTATGTGAAAAACCAGGACGGTGTGTCTTGGAACGATGATGGTTTGCTGCTGTTCCAGAAGAGGATTGTTATTCCTCGAGGGCCATTGACCGAAGAGGTTATGGCAGAGGCTCATAAAGGCCGGTTCACTATCCACCCTGGTGCCACAAAAATGTACCAGGACTTAAAAAGGAATTTTTGGTGGCCGGGCATGAAGAAGGACATAGCGGTCTACGTGTCCAAATGCCTTATTTGTCAGAAAGTGAAGATCGAGCACCAGAAACCGTCTGGTAAACTTCAACCTCTTGAGATTCCACAGTGGAAGTGGGAGAGTATTTCCATGGACTTCGTGGTGGGACTGCCTAAAACTCAGGCTGGTTGTGACTCTATCTGGGTCATTGTGGACAGATTGACCAAGTCTGCCCATTTTCTTCCAGTGAAGGTGAGCTTCACTACAGAGCAGTTGGCCAAGCTTTATGTCCGCGAGATTGTGAGGCTTCACGGGGTGCCCGAGAGTATCATCAGTGATAGGGACCCGAAGTTCACATCTCGGTTCTGGGAGGCGCTGCAGGAGGCTTTTGGTACGCAGTTGAGATTGAGTACCGCCTATCACCCTCAGACTGACGGACAGATTGAGCGGACCATCCAGACATTGGAGGACATGTTGAGAGCTTGCACGTTGGAGCAGGGTTCTGCATGGGATAGGTACCTTCCGTTGGTTGAATTCTCATACAACAACAGTTTTCATGCTAGTCTGGGCATGGCACCCTACGAGGCGCTGTATGGTAGGAGGTGTCGGACTCCTACCTGCTGGTCTGAGGTTGGAGATAAGGAACTATTCGGCTTGGACTTTGTCCAAGATACTACCCTTCAGATCCAGATGATCAGGGAAAAGTTGAAGCAGGCGCAGAATCGTCAGAAAAGCTACTACGATGTCAAGCATCGACCACTGGAGTTCAGTGAGGGTGAGCATGTGTTTGTGAAACTTTCACCTGTCACCGGTGTTGGACGGGCACTCGGCGTGAGGAAGTTGAGCCCGCGATTCATAGGGCCCTACCAGATCCTTGGTAGAGTAGGACCAGTTGCCTATCGACTCGCCTTACCTCCGAACCTCGCCAACATCCACGACGTGTTTCACGTGTCTCAGCTTCGGAAGTACATAGCCGATCCTTCGCACGTGGTGCAGCCGGATGATGTGGAGGTTCGGGAGAACCTAAAGACTCCCGTCGGACCACTCAAGATCCTCGATCGTGGCGAGAAGCAGTTGAGGAGCAAGATCATTCCGATGGTCAAAGTGCAATGGTCAGGAAGAACTCCTGAGGAGTGTACCTGGGAGCGAGAGGATGAGCTTCTCCGACAGTATCCCGACTTTCGAGACAGGTATGTTTCTGATTTTGAGGACAAAATCCTTAAAAAGGTGGGGTGAATGTAAGAACCCGCACCGCTAATTAAGGTAATTAGTAAACTAATTATGATAATTAGGAAATAATTCCATAATTGACCTTAATAATTATTAATGGGCTTAGATAATTATATTGAGTGAGTAAAAATGCTGAAAGTCGCTTTTTGGAAGAAAAGCGCAGATACCGGTTCTGCTACTCGGTATAAATGCGTACCGGAAAAGTATCCCGGAAAATTATAACGAATGCATGATAATTACTAGAATATTATGTAGGACTTGTAAAACAAGTTTCAAGTCAAAATGACGTAATCTGATGCCAGAACTGATACTGGCTATGGAAAAGCGCGTACCGGAAAGGTGCTCCGAAAAATAAAATAAAAATATGACAAATCTTAGAAAAATGCGTAGGTCTAGGATCCGAAGTTTGAGATCAATATCTTTTACTTTGCGATTAAGGCTAATACTGCGCGATTAGTGACTTTGCCTATATATAGGCACACTAAGGCACAAAACCCTAGGTGCCTCATTTTTCCTACGTGACTGCTGCTGCCACCTTTCTTCTTCTTCTTCTTCTTCTTCCTTCTTCTTTCCTTGCCAAGTGATCACCTTTCATGCTTGTTTTGACAATTGTGAAGGTGAGAGTAAACCTTGGGGCTGCATTGTGGCCATCATTCTGAGTTGAGAGGTAGTTAGTGAGAATGAGTTTGAAGCTTTAGTAATGGCTACTTTGTAGTGGTCATTGTGAGCTTCAAAGTGCCTTCTTGTGGTGCAAGAACCCACCTTGAAGTGCCATTTTCGTGCTCCTACTTAGGCTGAGTGTGAGGAACCTTGGGAGAGCTCCAAGAGCATACCTTGCCTCTGTTTTGAACTTTGATAAGTTACCTCACCATGATCATGAGTTTATTTTGCTTAAGTTGGTGTCTTGACATGTAAAAAGTTAAAATGAAGTAACCAACACCTAAATGAACTTGTATATGCTTAAAGATGCATGCTTTAACGTGTACATGTGTTAAAAGTTGGACCTTTGGGATGGATATTCACGAAATGCAGAAACTGCATTCTTTCGTGAGATATCCGGATATTTGTCGAACAGATATCCGGATATCAGTATCCGGATATGGTATCCGGATATTGATATCCGGATATGGGATCTGGGTATCCGGATATGACATATCCGGATATGTCCAGTGTGATATCCGGATATGACATATCCGGATATGCCCCTTCTGATATCCGGATATCCTGGGTTCTGCGCAGACAGTAGCTTCACTGTATGAACAGTAAGCTATGGGGTGTGTGTGGACCCTAGTTTAAGGAAGTTGGACTTCTATAATAAATGGACTAAGTCAGAATCACATGATTAAGGGCTTATGGCTTTGTTGGGAGCCTTAAGACGTAAAACGTAAAGGAAAGGCGTAGTCTTTAAGTTGTATGCTTGTGATGCATTAATATTGACTTGTTAATGGTCCATATCAGATTGTGATACTGCTGTTTGTGGACTAGTGAGTGGTTGGACTCTTGGCTTGGATAGCTAGCTTGCAAGGTAAGCTTTCGTGTCCTCGGTTTAGCCATTTTGATGTTCCACCATGTCCCATGGGGATGGGTTTATGCATGCTGTGTTACATGCTTTGATTATTTTGGAAATGCTGTTGAGCTGTTTATATGTAATGAGCTATTATGATATGCATGTGGTGTCCACCTAGACGGCAATCCTGAGTATGTAGTACATACAAGATGGAGAAGCATGTGGGTGAGGTGCAGGTAGTATCCATGTACTCATGTAGGCATAGACGTATTCCTACATTTCTCTGGCCAGTAGATTTGAAAGCACACATGACATGATTAATTGCTGCATCGCATGATTTTGGAACTTATACTGTAATACTGTTTTAGAACTTATATTACACATGTAAGTGAGCTTGGGGTGGAGACTCCTTGAGGACCCCTTGTCTTACTGAGATTTCTTGTTAGAGATCTCACCCCACGTTTGGGGACGCTTATTTCAGGATCTGGTAATGTTGAGGGCTCAGGTGGCAGGAGGCCAGAGTTGAGCTGATTGATGATATGCTGACTGCTGTTGTGCTATTTCTACTGTTGTTTATGTTTTCTGCTTTAATTATGTTAAGTTTATGTTGAGACTATCTGTGGGCATTGTTGCCTTATTTGGTGAGCATGGGGTTTGTCCATGCCACATGATTGTTATCGTCTTTTTATGTTAATGTTGTAATTAAAGTATCAGATTTGACCCAGGCTATTTGTGTAGACCTGTGGCTTTAGATACACACCTTATATTTATGTACGAGGTATTCAGTTAGTTGTCTTGCAATTTACATACAGGCAGTATTTTTATGAAAATGATTAAGTAATCAAGTTGGTTAAGTTAATGACGTCATAATTGAACTAAAGAAAAAGTTATTCCGCATTTTAATTAAGCGTGGCTTAATACGATAGTGTGTTAACAGACCGGGTTAACACGGGCTGTTACAGTTAGCAAAAAAGGATTGATTGTCTGGTTGACTTCGTCCTTGTTGCTCCTGGTTCCAAAATAGGTTTTCATTTCTTTCCTCCACATGAGATGATCTTTCAGACTTTTTTCCTTCATCTAACTCGTCCAACTATGTTAGGGCAAGCAGTTGTTTGAGCTCCTGAATTCATTTATCTTTTTTTGCGCAGCTACCATTACAGCATCTTGCACGTCAATGTGTGGTTGTTTGTCATTGTCGTTAAGGGTGTTAGCACGCGCTCTGCCACTACCGCCTCGAACCCATCATCCACAATCTCGACATTATCGACTACCATTCTTCTGTTCAACCATTTATATGACAATTAGAGCTCTGAATACCAAATAATGTCGAAGCAGTAACACATTGGCTAAACAAAAAGAAATAACAAATACAAGAATTGCGATAAAATATTATTTTCTCTTTTCTGAATATAATCTAAGAAATAACAAAAAAAGGTAAATAACTAACAATTATTAAAAATCCCTAAGCTATGAAATAAATTATGGAAAATTCCAAAACTATTGATGCCCATGGCAAAGCGATAGGTCTTGCTCAAAAGCCCATTTCGAGTTGCCTGTCCAAATTTGAGCCCAATCCAAGTATGTCACCCAGGTGCATCAGATGGTGCAATAAAATGCAAAGTCAAAGTATAAATTTTATTTTATTATAATTATTATTTTCCACTCGTTTAATCATTTCCTCTAAAATTTCAAACAACAATGAAATTGAAATTCCCTTTATTCTGCCATTTATTCGAGAGTTTGTGATAGTATTGATTGTGTATATTCTCATTCATCAATCTGTAGGAGCAATTGCATCTATGCGGAAGCGTTTAGACCATTGTGATTTGGATGTATAGGATCATCATTGTTTACAATTACCTCTTGTAGCGCAGATCTGAGATGATGCACCACGAACTCACGAACTAATCTCCTCTGCATTATAGCACGAACTCACGAACTGATCTCCTCAGCGCCTCAGCACGAACAACCTCCTTGAAACTAGACTATGGTAGATCTTCCAGACTATGTCTCAAGGGGAATTGGGAAGTGTGTAGATACTCTCTCACTTTCAGGAAGATGACCTTACCTCAGCCTCTGCAACCACCAAGTGAAGACTTAAGAGGCTGATGACTAAAAATGTAGAATATATGGGTTCCAAGAAACCCTAGCCCTAAGCCGAATGTGCTTTAGGTTTCTTGGGCTATTCTTACACACTACGCCTTATTGGGCTTTAGTGAAAGAGTAAAATCCAACACAATCAACACTCAATAAGATAATATAAGGGTTTGAGGTTGAGAGAAAATCCTAGAAATTGGAATTGTAGAGAGAAGTACTTTGAAAAATACTAGGGGTGAAAGGAAATTAGGGTGAGATGGGGGTATATGTAAAGGTTGGAAATGGATCAACAACCACTTACAAAATCGATCCTCTAGACCTAAAAGCGAGACTTAAACATAGCATTTGGTGGAAAAAAAATTCCACGGGATGGCATTTTTTGAAAATTTTTTATATTATTCATCGGTTCATTGATTACTTGAGCAATTTGATTTGAGTCGGGTTAGACCACATAAGCAGCAAAGCTCTTCATACCAAGTTTGAAGACCACTAATTAAGTTGGAACAACCCCTTATCAGTCAGGGGCGGATCTAGGGGGCTAGGGTTGGCCGTCGGCTCCCCTAAGTTGGAACTCAATCTTACCTAGCCATCTAATTCCCCACTAAATTGCACATCTTCTCATCTAGCAGTGGCTGCTCCATTTTTACGCTATCATCTGTGGAAGAACTTGTTTTATCATCTTCATCACATTCCCCTTCTTCTTTTTTTTTTTTTTTTTTTTGGTAAATACATTCCCCTTCTTCAATTGGTTTATAAGTTATAGTTTCATCATGCTTCTCAAATCAGATTTTGTTGTATCCTCATCAAGCAATCCCACTAGCAGTTCTGTAATACGTTCCTTATCTTCAGCTTGTACTTCTCCTTTAGAAATATTAGTTTCAAATTGTGATGTTGTCATACCCTAATCAAGCAATCCTACTAGAGCTCCCTCATTTCATGGATCTTTGAATCTAACTCATCATGTGCAGCATCATACGCAATGGCTGGGAGGCTTCTATCCATCATCGTGGTAGTACTTTCGGTTATTTGGGCCTCTACCCTCCCTTTTTCATTTTGTTCTTCCTTCCCAGAACTAATATCAATGATATCTTCATCTATAGCTTACACTACCTTCATTCAGAATGTTGTTAGAAATCCTACTCGATTCATTTTAGTTACATTTTTTGCCCTACATCCCCTCCCCCTCATATAAATTCTTGGCTCCGCTATTGTTATAAGAAATCCTACTTGGCAAAGTTCTTCCTATCAAGTTTTAAAAAAGTTAATTAAATTGAAACAAACCCTTACCGGTTGATCCATGTACTTCGTCTTTCGAATTCTCCTTTTAGAGGATGTTTGGTAGGAGGGCAAAAAAAACTACCCAGGAATAGAGGGTGGAGAAAATTATATGGCCATGTTTGATAGGAGGAAGAGTTGAAAAGGGTTAGAAAAAAAAATTCTCATCTAATTGTTTTACACATAAACCATCATGTGAATTTTGCCATCAAATGGGTGGAAAGATTTTTTGCTAAGCGATGGTATAGCTATAACACCTTAGGTTGACGAAATTACCCTGCGTATGTGGGGAGAGTGACCATTTTGCCACACTTCATCAAATTATTTACTAGACTACCACGGGAATAGTAAAAATTCTCGGAATGCCACACGGCATAATTCGCTCTACTGTGCAGCGAATTATGTTTGCAAATAATTCGCTACACAGTGTAGCGAAATATGCTGTGTCAGGCTGTAAAGTCAACAAAAATGATACGTGTCAAGCTTGCAGTAATTCGCTACTCTGTGTAGCGAATTATGCTTGTTTTGCTGCCAGCTTGACACGTGTCATTTTTGCTGACTGTGCAGCCTGACACAGCTTATTTCGCTACACTATGTAGCGGATTATTTGCAAACATAATTCGCTGCATAGTGTAGCGAAGTATGCCGCGTGACATTCCGGGAATTTTTACTGTTCGCGTGACAGTCTGGTAAATAATTTGGTGAAGCGTGGCAAAATGGTCAGTGTTCCTTGTGTGTGTCTCAATATCTTAGGATTTTTTTTTTTTTTTTTGGTAAGCAGGATCTTTCTTCTGCTTACGGTCACACATTTTTGCTTGTTCATATCTGTATGCACATACAGATCCTTACATGTAAACGCTTTTTGTTCACATGTTACATGCATTTTAACATCCCAGATCTGTACTATTTATTTGTGCAATCGGAAACATACTCTGTGAATTTGTATTTACGTGTCTTTTTTTCCACCGGTTTATTTCAAATCTGATAAAATGATTTGTTCATTATTAATTTTTATTCTACTTTTTCAGTTTATTAGAAATGTGAAAAATCTCGTTGCTGATTTGTTGCATCTATACAGAGGACATTCAATATTCAAAATGGTGGGCATTTTGATAATTTACGTTTATTTTCGTATCGATGTTTTACTACCGTCGAAACACAATATCAGTAAAATTCATCCAATTTTTTCGATAAAGTTTTTTCTTTACTCATAACAAAAAAAAAAAGAAAAAAAAAATTCTCCTATACCAAACACCCCTTCTACCAAACACCTTTATTGTAACTTACCCGAAGTATATAAAAAAAAAGAATTATATAAGGCCGAAATAGGATAATAGATTAATTCACAATTATAGAGTTGCTTGCATCATAAATGGGCCCCCACCCCTACTTATGCTTTTGCACGTTGTAATAAAAAAATCCCCTTTCGTTAGGAATCCCATCTGATAAGCTATAGTTTTTTTGTTTTTTTTTTTCTGTTACATGATAAGCTAGTTTTCTTTTTTTTCTGTTACGTGATAAGCTACTGTTTTAAAAGCATACGGTCGACGTGGGCACTGTGTTATAATTACTTTAGCTTATCAACAAAGTTGCCCTTGGAAAAAAACCTCAGCCCTCGCATTTAAAAATTGAGTGAGGGAGTCCAACGTTAAGAAAAATTTGCACGTAATTCAAAAAGATGTTTGAATTTAGGATTTTATAATTCTCATTCAATGAGAATTCAAATTTTCCTACACACCCTCTGATTTTCATGTTAATATGGGTCTTACATATATTTTTTTCTAATACATAGATCATATATGTTTTTTATCTCTACAATATGAAATTTCAATTTTTCGAGAATCATAAAACCCTTGAATTTAACAAAAAGAAGTTTGAAAACTGTTACCGAAGAATGCGTTTGAATTTAACAAAAAGAAGTTTGAAAACTGTCACCGAAGAATGCGTTTGGAAGTAGGTTTCATCCTTATGTCATGAAAGGTGGGCACAGGGAAAATTCAAAAGTCAATCAATAAAACCAAAACACGCCACCTCATTTATATTAACAATTATAAACACAGTGATAACGGAGAAAAGAAAGAAGGTTGTTCAAGCTATCAGGAGTACGATTGTGATAAAGGATTTGATTATGGAAAAAATAAATCTTATGTAATTGGAGATTTTAAATCTCATGTCATAGATACATGAAGTGCGGGATTCAGATATTAAAAAAAATAAAAAATAAAAAAATGAGTGGCACATCTTTTTATGATGAGTGTAGAAAGAGTTTGATTTCTCATGTAACATGAGAAAAACAAACCCCTTTAATTATACCTTCGAATCTCGGTATTTTCATCATGAGGGAGGATATTCTTACCATTAAAATTTTCTACATCTAACTTACTACCTATCTAATCACCATTAAATCAAAGAGAAAGAATGCTAAAAAGTTTTTAAAAATAGAGAAAATATTGATCCAATGGTGATTAGATAGGTAGTAAGTTACTAATAGAAAATTTTGGTAATAAGAATATCCCTCCTCTTTCATTATATCCAAGAAAGAAGGTTATTCTATTTAAATGAGACAAAAGAAATTTAATTATTCTATAGCGGTCACTGGTCAGATGTATTTTAAGATAATAAAAATTTTATAATTATCGAATAAAGAGCTATTAAAATAAAATTTAATGATTTTATAATATATAATTAGATTTAATATTTCTCATATTATAAAAATAAATTAATCTCTTATACATACATAAAAGTATACGATGATCATATTTTTTCTTTCTCTCTCTTCTCCTTACATAGGCCCACATCGACTCCATATATTTTTATGTGTGTGTGTAAGAAAGAAATAAATTTATCTGCTATAACTTGAAAAACATTAAACTCTTTATTATAATTATATATGTATGCATTTTATTATAAATTTAATTGTTAATTTTTTTTTCATATATTAACTATATATAATTATTTCTTTGAGATAAGTCTGCATCTGGATATCCTCAAAAGTTTCAACCATTTGAGCCGACTACGAGACTAATCTCAAATCGAGGCTTAATCACAGCTTCGCCTCTCTCAAAAAATATATTTGATGAGAATTAAACCTAATTTCTCTCCCCACTTAGTTAGCCTGTGTTGCCAACCAATGACGGACCTAGGTTGGTTCCATTGTCTGCAAGTGCAGACATAAAGTGCCGACAAGTGTTGTACATAAAGTTGAGGAAATTGTTAATTTAACAAAAAATACGATGTAAAAATTTAACAATTGTACCGTCTTCATTTAACAAATAAATCACATGCGATGTCTACTTTTTTTTCCCAGTTAAAAAAAAAAATTGGGGCGGCACCCCAAACCCCCACCCTAAGTGTGCAAACAAAAAGAAAATTTACTCGGTCCCCGGTGTTGCCAACTTTCATCGATTGGATAATTGTTAACTTGTTTTTACTCAACAACATTTTAAAAGATTCATATCTAAAAATCAAACGTCATTTTTTCAGTCATGATTTGCTTATTTCCTTTTAAATTTTATATTAGGGTTTTGTTTTTCTCCTTTTATATAAGAGGAGAGATTTTCTTACACACACATGTTTCAGGTGAGTCACATCATTAAAAAATAAAAAAATAAAACACTTATATCAATTTATGAGTGACATGAGAAAGTATTTTTCTTTATATTATTATCAGAAACTCAGAATAAAGAAATTTTTTCCTTTTATAATCTTACCCGTAATAGTGAAATATATATGTTCAATAACTTATGTGCTCAAAGAAATATTTATTTGTTTATTTTATTTTTTCTGAAAAAAGAAAATTTTATTTAAACTATTTTTAAAAAGGTCTTCAAATCTTAATTCTGTCATATTTTTTATTTACCTGTTCGTGCTTCCAAAATGCTTGGCAGTTCTCTTTAAGATGATGCCAACAATAATATTAACACTACAATCACTATTGGTTGACGTTTGAAAAATAATTAATCTCATTTCCTTTCGGCAAACAGGATTACGATATTGTCAAATTAAAATCTCAATTAGTAAGTTCAATTTCCTTATGCAGTTTAAGGAGTTTTAAGGCTCTGTTTGGTTATGGTTTTCAAAAACAATTTTTTAGTTTTTAAAAGAAAAAAAAAATCCGTTTGATAAGATCTGTTTTGTAAAAAATGTTTTGAAAATTATAACTATTTTTTTATTTTTAGAATCAAATTTAGAGAACATGTCTGAGTTATTTTTATTTTTTTATTTTAATTTTTATCTTTCAAAAAGAAAAAATATAGAAAATAACTTTTTTTATAACTATTTTACAAAACTATTTTAAAAAACAAAAAATCAGAACACAATCAAGCTCTATTTTTTGTTTTTTGTTATGCCTCCCATTTTTATTTACCCGAGAATTGTAATGGAGCGTTGATGACAGATGGCGGAGGTGAAACGGTGCAGATCTAGAACCGTAAATCCAAACAAATTTAACAGCATGAATTTTTTTTTTCCTAACTTTTCATTTAAATTGTATAATATATAATACAATGATGCCAATGTCAATGTCATTATAAAGGGTCTATTTCATGAAAAGATTTAGTATGGTCCAGACCCATCATTTATTCAGTGGCCATTTTTTCATGTATGGCAAAATTTCTTCTATTTATATCCTTTTCTTTTTTATTTTCCCCATATGTCCCTCCTTTTTTTTCTATTTTAGGAGGGACCACCATGCGCCGGTCCAAAAAAAAACTTCTCCTATTTCACATGCTGTGATCAATTAATTCCCAGTTTAGTGTATATAATATATTCCACGTCCCACATGGTTTGTGCCCTTCAAAACCAAAGGAAATGGAATAAGCAAAAGCAGAAGACCCTGTGAATTCAAGAAGCACAGTCTAGCCGCAAGGTTATGACTTACGAGTGTCCGGCACGCCGCCACCAAACATGGCATTGTGCCCAATATCAACTATCAACATGTTCATACCTTAAAATGTGATCTCATTTGTATCCCATCATCTCAACCACAAATTTAGATTCACGTATTCTGAAGTTCTACCTCTGTTCAGGAAAAAAAAATCAAAATATAATTATTTAAATAAAAAATTACGAAAAATAGTATTTTAGAATCAATTTATGGATCTACAATATCGAGTCGCGCCCAAAATAGGTATGATTGGTCATGTCCAAATAAGGCACATTAGGATGCTTGGACAAGCCCAATATTGGCTCGACCGGTCGCGCCCAATCCAGGCGTGATTGACCTAGTTGTCCCCCATTTAAACTCCTCTCATCTTCACATTCTCCACAACTCTTCTCAGTTATGAACCCCTACTATTAGATACATTATCACTTGCTTATTCATATTCGTTTTTGTGTTTTTTGTTTATATATTTAAAAATAAGTTCACATTCTGATTCTATTTGTATTGTTATATATTAAATGGAAGGAAAGTGGAAGATCAACATGATGTAATTTTTGAAGGCAAGAAAAGACCAACATATATCAAGCACAACTCAATATTGGAGATGATTTAGGCACATGGTCCGGAGCTGGGGTGGCCTCTGCGGCTGCTATGGCTGATAGTCTCCAAGGTCCACGTTGAAATTCAAACGGCTGCATATGTCGTCAAGATATGCATGACACCATGATTGATACGAGTGACTACTACTCTCTGCTTAGCTAGTCTGCCTGTGCCTGGATGCCATGGCCACTGGACTGGCCTGATACACTGGTTGACTCTACGAGTCCATCAGTGGATGCGTACCAGCCTGGCTAGGTGATATGCGGTCAGCATATAGGAAATTACAAGGCAAAAAGAGGAAGAAAATGACTCAATCAATGCAAGAAAAGCAGAGAAAAAGAGTAAAAATATCCAAAGTATGAATATCAAAGAAGATGAACAAAAGGAGGCAAAAACATATCAAAAAGACCTAGGTTCCCACGCTCTCAGCGCGGGAGTGGCGCTGAGAGCGCGAGAAGGCAAAAATGGACAGAAGGAACCGCGCTCACAGCGCGGGGATGGCGCTGTGAGCGCGGGAAGTAAAAAAATGGCAGAAACTCCCACGCCCAGAGCGCGGGAGTGGCGCTCTGAGCGTGGGAAGCACGAAAGTGAGAAGATTCAAAAATGCAAATTAGGTCAGAATCCCTCTTATAAAAGGAGACTCAACCTCTGAAGGAAATCATCTCAGAATACACATCACATGACCTAGAGGAGACGTTCTTCGTGTTCATCACTCTGTTCTTGTATTCTTCTTTATTTTCTTTCTTTAGTTTATGTTGAAATCAGATCAGCGATCATGATGTTGATTGGCTAGATCTATTTCTGTAGTCAGGGGCATGATCCCTTTGTAAAC
This sequence comes from Gastrolobium villosum, assembly GCA_032173675.1. Lineage (NCBI taxonomy): Eukaryota > Viridiplantae > Streptophyta > Magnoliopsida > Fabales > Fabaceae > Gastrolobium > Gastrolobium villosum. The sequence goes on along the minus strand of JAVKPL010015404.1, from coordinate 34,496 downwards.
AATTGCTACAAGGATTGAATCATTCTATGTATTGAGTTAATATATTTCATCTTTTATCTTGAGCGTATTGATATTATTTCTGTTAGATCTGATCAACCTAATAGGGAATAATATTCTGGGGATCAGGATTCACAATAGGGATGTTGGAATACTTGATCCTGAAAGGAGATAAAGATGACTCTCCATGCATGTTCTAGGGATATACTTGTATGGATTGCAGTCGTGGGATTTATCTACATAATGCTTATTTTCAGGCGGAACTACTAAGGGATTAGGGTTCCAATTGAAGTAAAGGGTTAGATCGCCAAGGGATTGGGATCTAACTAATTATTTCTAAAAGATGATAATTTGTCTGAGTTGTTAATTTCAATAGGTTTTATGAATCAATCCGAAGTAAAATTGGGAGCAATTGGTGAATGTACCCTGGCTACAGTCTTCTTCATTACTTTCTCTACAAAAACATTTCTTCATCTATTTTAAGTCTTTTCCAGAAAAATACAAAAACAATTCTTTTACTTTTATTGTCATTTAATTTAAATTGCAATTATTTGTCAACAATCAATCGATCTATCTAACTTAAGAGGACCGGTTATAGTAGTAATTGTTCATCAATCCCTGTGGAGACGATACTTACTTATCACTTTATTACTTGGAACGATCGGTGCACTTGCCGAGATCGCAACACTAGGATAATCTGGTAGGTCCTCCTACTGAGGGTGCTCATAATACGCGGGCTGAGCGCCGTATGTATGACATTTCACCATAAGTCTATACCATTCATCCATTTGTGGCCTAGGTCCTTAAATAGGCTCAGGAACTGGTCGGATCGGTCTCCGACGGCGTCCTATCCCGCTTCCCTCTTCATGCCACCAGCCTATAACTCACAACATAAAAACATAAGCCAAATGAAAAAAAAACAAAAAACACATAATGATAATAACTAAAATAATAAACACAAATAACTTACATAACGTCCAATCTTCCCTGCCCCCTTCGTCATGTATCGCTTGCCTCTCTGCCTATACTATTCCATATACTCATGGTTGGGTGACATCAGACCCTCAATAGAGGGGGAACCTCTATGTGTTGCTCCATTATCTCCATCTATTTACAAACTTCCTCAGCTTTCGAGGCCAATTACCATTCATTTTACCTCGAAGTGTATAATTATGGACACCTTTGAGCTTTCTAGGCCTATGAGGTATCGGCTGATCCCTGCCAAACCGTTGCATGCACCTATTAGACTGACAATATTTAGGAATGTGGAAATAGAAAATTCGTGTCTTGGTCATCCACAAATTGCACTCACGATCAGGTGCATCCAATAAATGGTAGCTGAGGTATAGTTACCAAACCATCTACGCAATAAATAAATATACAGTAAATATTCACTACTATATGTAAGCACTGTTTGAAATTTAAGAATATATAACATACCTAATCTTTACATAGTGTGTCTAGTCTATCCCAATACCATAGATTCTCATGTGCTCTAAAGCGGCCTGAAGCATTAAACATGATTTTCAAATTTAACACAAACATTAATTATAATACTAAAAAAAAATAACAAATCAGGCAATACAAAAGATACATACCGGTGTCTGAAGTGCCACTAAAGCTGAGTAGGAAGAGGAAGAGGGGGAGCAATGGGTGGGAATTTAAGCCACACCCAGATTTGAAGCAGAATGGTGCACCCACCAATGTCTGATCTGTCTATGTTTGTACACTCACAACTTTCTAAACAAATGTGCCAGAACCGCAGACCCCCGGTCATATCTGCCAATATCCTTACACTCCCTTGCAAGCAATGGAATGTAGTGACACCCAATTATGCTATCCCCCGACCTGTCGTAGAGGAGCAATGTTCTTAACATACATGCAATGTGCGCCTTAGTGTAATAAACCACATTTTCAGGATGTGCAGCAAAGTATGAAAGCCATAGATTTCCAGCAATGAGTTCAATGGCTTTGTCAGACCCATTACCAAAAACTTGGTTGCACACGACCGACCGATCTAAGGAAGTAGATCCGATAACTAATTTCCCGTCAGTAGGCAATCTCAAGATAGCTGCCACGTCTTGCAACGTAATGGTCATCTCGTCATGCATCATGTGAAAAGTGTGTGTCTCTGGTCTCCACCTCTCAATTAAAGCACTGATAAGGGAGTGATTAATCTGAAATACATAAGACAAAATAATTATCAATTCATAAGTTCAAATACACTCATTTACAAAGACTATATTTAAACACAATATAATATATTAAATTTTTAAATGTATACATGAATATGTCGCATACGTGTGACATGTATGAATACGACATGTGTCATGTATTGTAGGACAACGTCTGGAATATCATCAGGTTATGGTCCTCTTAGCATCTACCTCGTTGAGTCTTCAGCGGTCAAATCTTCTCCTCGTTCCACACGGCCTGCGAAACATGAGTGCATTGTGTCTGTCTCTAGAGTATGTCCCAACAGTATGGTGTAGGAAAAATATGTGTGGTGGGATCGATAGGCTCAGGCTCATGCTTAGATAAAGACCGAGGAGACTCGGGCGAAGACGACTCGGCCATAATAATATACTATAAAAATTTACAAATTGATTGTTATAATGTATTTAATTTCACATAATTTACATGTCTAATACAAGATTTAAAAATATATTAAATTACAAATAAAATATTTAATATTTTTAATGCAAAATCACTAAGCATAATAAATTCTCCATGTATGTCCTAAGTCACTACACAAAATAAATTAGGCTAACTACGTTCAAAATTAATAGTCATCTTAAAAGTATGTATGCATAATCTAATTTATTAAGCATGAATAAAATTTCCTATGTATATATTATATAAGTCACTATAATTGTCCTATGTCACTAATCATAACTTAAGTCACTAACCATGTACCAAGCCACTAAGCATGTTATAAATCACTAATCATGTCGTAGAAGTATATCCTAGGTCATTATTCATACAATAAGTCGCTAACAATTTTCTAGGTCACTAACAATTTCTTAAGTCACTAACAATTGTCTAGGTTACTAACAATTGTCTAGGTCATTAACAATTTCCTAGGTCACTTATATAACATATCTATTGTTGTAACTCAAAAATATAGAAAGCAGCTATTAAAGCTTACTTGACTAACAAACCTTCGCTGCGCAAAACACTCAAGGAGAACTCAACAAGAAATCTAGAGAGAAGTCAAAGCTCTTAGAGAGAAGGTAGAGAGATGGTGTGAAAGGAAAAATGAAGGGGGTATTTATAGAGGTGCTAAGTTGTGCTTGAAAACACCCTAATGCGTCTTATTTGGGCCCGACCAGTCACACCTATTTTGGGCATGACTAGATGCTATAGATCTATAAATTGGTTCTAAAATGCTATGTTTTCTTAATTTCTTATTTAAATAATAATATTTTAATTTTTTGGCCCATCTGTCCACTTAGAATTTATTTTTAGTTTTTATTAAATTCCTTTCTTTCTTTCTAAATTAAATTTGCATAAATCATGCATAAAAGATAGATATGGCCAACAAAGCCCGACATAGTTGATAGATAGTTGGGTCCCTTAAACATGCTGACATATGTTCGATCTCTGGCCATGTTATGGAAAAAGCTTTATTGGTAGAGGCAAAACTCATTTCGGTAATCTTTATGTCACAAAAGAGTTAATTTTCGAGAGGGGGATATCATGAGGAAACTCAATAAAAAAAGATAGATATGAGAATTTTTAATAATACTCAGCCTTGGCTACAATTGTAAGTCTTGTGGTTGTGCAATCTTCGAATCATATAAAGCATTGAAAACAATTGTTCACTTGACACGTTCTGATGCCTTTCTCAAAGGGGAAGATAATAGGAAGCAACTATATCCATAGATTTTTTAACATTAATAAAAATACAATGGATAGATGTTGGAGATAAAAGTTTTGTATGTATGTGATACATTGCGTATGTATAAATGAGGAGAGATATTCATACTACTAAAATCTTCTACTACCAAGTTACTACCTATTTAATCACCATTGGATTAACATTTTCTCTTTTTTCAAAGACTTTTCAGTATTCTCTCTCTTTGATTCAATGGTGATTAGATAGGTAGTAAGTTAGTAGTAGAAAATTTTGGTAGTAAGAATATCCTTCCTCCAAATTATGGAAAAATTATTTATGCTTTAAAAGGATGTAGGTAGTGTCTTTTTAATTTTTTTACTCTATAAATGAGTTGGTGTGAAACTCTCAATGGGATTAGGTTGTATCAGAACCACTTCTTTTGATACGATGAAGATGATTGGTAAAATATATCTTCTATATATCAATAAATATTATTGGAGATTAGAGAAGTTGAAACACAAGGTCTTGTCGCACGATTGGATGACATATCACAGGGTGTTGTCACATAATTGGGTGACATATAGGTTAAGGTCATATTGGTTTTGGTGGTCTTGAACTTGGAGGGGGGAGGGGTTTGTTGCACCCGGCAAGTGTACCGATCGCACAAGTAATAAAGTGATAAGTATAAGATCGTCTCCACGGGGATTGTAAAACAAGTACCACTATAACCAGTCTCCTTAAGTTAGACAAATCGATTGTTGTTGGTGAAATTTTGAATAAATTGAGTAACAATAAAAATAAAAGTAAAGACTTGTTTTTATATTTTTGTTAAAAGAAATAAAGTAGGAACGAGAATGAGTGATTTGTAAAAAGATGTGAGAAAACACTGCAGCCAGGGTACATTCACCAAATGATCCCACTTTTTACTCTAGATTGATTCACAATATTCATTTAAATTAATAACTCAGACAAATTATTATCTCAAAATAATTAGTTAAATCCCAATCCCTTGGTAATTTAACCCTTTAATTCAATTGGAACACTAATTCCTTAGTAATCCCGCATGAAATTAAGCAATAAACAGATAAATCCAACGACTGCGATTTATACAAGTCTATCCCTTGAACATGCATAGATCGTCATCTTTACCTCCTTTCAGAATCAGAACCCCAACATTGCTATTGCGAGCCCTAATCCCCAAATTATCATCTCCTATTAGGTTGATCAGATCTAACAGAAATAATAACAATACACACAAGGTAAAGATAAAGTATATTAAAATCAACAAACAGGGTAATTCAATCCTTCGTATCAAATGTTCACAAATGGATCATGACCCTGACAACAGTAAAGAGATCTAGCCAATCAACATCATGATCGCTGATCTAAGATTCAACATAAACTTAAATAAAAAAGAAAGAAAAATACAAGAACGAGATGAAGAACGAAGAACACGAAGAACTCCTCTCCTCCCAAGCCAGATCTGCCTCCGAAATTATGTGTATATCCATTTCCTCAAGGTTGAGTCTCTATTTATAAGAGACTTGACCTAATGCCTTCTAATTTCAAATCTTCAAATTATCAAATGTTACCGCCTCCCACGCTGGCAGCGTGGTTCCCGCACTGTGGGCGTGGGAGCCTCTGCCAATTTTTCCTTCCCCGCGCTCTCAGCGCGGTGAACTCTGTCCAATTTGAGTCTCTCACGCTACAAGCGCCATTCCCACGCTTATAGCGTGGGCTTTTGGTTTTGCTTTGTCCTTTTTAACTCCAATTTGTGCATTTTTCCTGTGAAATCAACATAAAATCAGTATAACACCTCATATTCAGATATTTGACAAAATTAACAGTTATTTTGCCTTTCTTGCATCAGATTGAGTCACATTCTTCCTCTTTTTGTCTTAGAATTCCTCATATGCTAATCGCATATCAGGGTTACAATACATCCTTTGGTAAAGAACATTACGTCTAACCACATTTTTTCAAGTGTAAAACTGCTAATATCAATTTTGGGTTAGCTTTATTATATTTGCCAAGTCAGTTTTTATTTTATATATGGGTTCACTTTTTCTGCAGTTACTGCATATATGTTTTCTGCACTAAGTCAATACGATGTCGTTTTGAGAAGGAAATCATGGTGTTTTTGTAATTTTAATTTATTTCAGGGTTATAACAGTCTTTATATTTATAATTTTTTAAGATTTCAATTCCAAAACGACGTCGTTTTGGAAATAAATGCAGATAACTTATCTGCATTAACTGCAGAAACTTTTTTCCCTTTATATATATATATATATATATATATATATATATATATATTTCTCAAGCAGCTTGAGATATATTTCTCTCCATCCATCCCAAAACTATGTCATTTTATTTATTTATTTCCTTATATTAATTGATTCACCTTTAAATGGTTATGATTTCCTTTTTCTCTCTCTTACTTTATCACCATTGATTCATCTTTGTACGGTTATGATTTAGCATCCGGAGATAAAATTATCTCAAGCAGTTTGAAAAATGATAAGCCCATATATATATATATATATATATATATATATATATATATATATATAGGTTTTATTAATCTCATCTTAAAAGAGATAAATTATCTCATGTCATAGAGACAAATTTGTGGGTTTCACCATCTGAAAAAAATTGCACAATTATCAAATGTTGTGTAGGAAATAAAAATTCATCATGTAATATGAGAATAATTTTTCCATATATATATATATATATATATATATATATATATATATATATATATATGGTTTTGTTTTTCTTATGTTGCATGAGACAAGTTGTCTCATGTGACACACAAAAAATGGGTGGGACCCACTAAAAAGGAAGAGAGAGAAAATAAAAAAGTGGGTCTCACCCACTTTTTGTGTGTTGCATGAGACAACTTGTCTCATGCAACATAAGAAAAATTAAAGCCATATATATATAGGGAAATGATACTCTTGTTTTCTCAATTAATTTTTCTTTTCTTTTTAAATATAAATTATGCAACAACTTCTCTCTAAATCCTAAAATATTAAAGGCATATATATATATATATATATATAGAGGAGGGATATTTTGACTATCAAAATCTTCCACTACCAACTTACTACCTATCTAATCACCATTGGATCAATATTTAATCTTTTTTTCAAAAACTTTTTATCATTCTCTCTCTTTGATCCAATGGTGATTAGATATGTAGTAAGTTAGTAGTAAAAAAATTTGATAGTCAAAATATCCTCCCTCATATATATATATATATATATATATATATATATCGATTCATTAATTACCTGACTAGTTTTATTAATTACCTCACTAGTTTGGTTAAACCATATTTAAATCAATATCTGTTTTCTCCGTTAAGTTAGTTCTTGTCTTGTTGACGATGGAAGTTTGCCTTGAATTGAATTTTATTGGCCGGACCATTTGAAAAGATTTAAAATAAATAAATAAATAAACTAAAAATATGGAGGAATGGATGTTCTTATGTGAAAAAATGGTCATGTAATCATGTTATATGATCACAACCACTCATTGATGATAAGATAAGAGGAAAAAAAAGTATATAATTTTTAAATTAATGATTATGATCAAATAATATGATCACATGATCAATTTTCTACGTGAGATGATCCATTCTAAAAAAAATGTGGATGTGTGCCTGTAAGTTTAAATTAAAAGCCTGTCCAAAGAACTTTTAACAATGCCTTCTATTCTTATGAAAATATCAGAATCTAGCTTGAACACCCCTCACCAAGATAAACATATAACGCTCAACACTCAAGTGTTTGGGGGAGTAACAATCACTCAATCCATCACAGCAATAACATTACCATAAGCTTGGTCATATTCTCAAGTTCCTAAAGATGAAAAACATTAACACATGCACAATTGATCAAAATGACTTCACAGGTTGTAACTTGGCCGGGCTAAAGGGTAGGAATTTATGGATAGTAGCTCAAGAAACAATGAGATTCAAAAACTGATATTATTTCATTTTTAACACCTTCAACTCTTTTGTTTTTCTCCACTAACATTCCCACAGAATTTCGGGAATTAATTCCTTTCAGCCACGTTTTCTTTGCATTCACCCTTTTCCTTTTTCTTTTGCTTTTTCCTTTTTCTCCTTTTATTTTAAGGGCACAATTCAGTCGCCTTTCTTTACATTGACTCTGTGGAGCTTACCTCAATTTCTTTGTTTCCATTTCAAAACATCAGTGATTCAATCTCAATTAAGGTAAGACAAAAGGAATATGGCTAAGCAATCAGCAGGAATTATGAACAAAAAGGCTGAGGCTCAAAGGGGTTAGCAATGGAAAAATTCATATAGGTGGGTTATTTGGCCATGGCTAATAAAATTTTCCTTAATCATTAATCAATGCATGCATCTCAAAGAAACAGAGCAAGTTCTAGAATGCTATCACAGTGAAGTCTCTCAGAATAAAATAAGTGCTTAAGCACAAAACTTCACCAGCTATGATGTCAAGCTAGACTTCCAAGAGAAACATTAGGCATCATTAATCATTCAAGCACAAAATTCAGACAAACGAGCAATCATGAAATCTACTCATGCCCATACGATATCATGCCAGAAGTTCATACAACATATTCCAAGAATTCAATCAAGCACATTAACTAGATAAACACATTTAAACCTGAGAATTGCTTAATTTTATTTATTTATTTTTAAATAAAATCAATAAACAAAAATTTGAGGGTTAAAATGTGTCCCCTTTTCAGAACAATTTTCTGTTTAGACGTCTTTTCCATGGTGTAGTTCCGCAGTAATTACCAAATCTCGTATTCAACATGCTATGCGACATTTCCCAGATTTAGAATGTTGTTGTCCCCAGCAACAAACTATACTAGATGATAGCTAATTCTGCCAGATGGAACACACACATACTTGTTAAATTGTAAAAACAGAATAATCATGAAAAACTGAACAATGTTCTGAAAAACTGAACAAGAGTCAAATGTGAGCATAATCATCAACAATGTTCTCAAAATATAAAAATAAATTGCCCCAAGAAACTGGCAATGTGCAGTGGGTGATGGTGAAGATTAATTTATGCATCATCCATGACATCATCAGCTTCAAGATCCGCGAGCACATCATCACCAGTAGTGGGAGCCATAGATGGACCAGCCTGTGCAGTGGGTGGAAATTGGGCCATCAAGCTAGCCGTGTCAATCCCTCTGTTCAAGCAAAGCCTCTCCAGCATACTCATCATGTAATTGCTTTGAATCATCAATTGCTGCTGACGATTGTAAGAACCCGCACCGCTAATTAAGGTAATTAGTAAATTAATTATGATAATTAGGAAATAATTCCATAATTGACCCTAATAATTATTAATGGGCTTAGATAATTATACTGAGTGAGTAAAAATGCTGAAAGTCGCTTTTCGGAAGAAAAGCGCAGATACCGGTTCTGCTACTCAGTATAAATGCGTACCGGAAAAGTATCCCGGAAAATTATAACGAATGCATGATAATTACTAGAATATTATGTAGGACTTGTAAAACAATCTTCAAGTGCTCAGTATGCTCCTCCTCCGTCTTGGAGTAGATCAAGATGTCGTCAATGAAGATGATCACAAACTGATCCAGGTACGGCTGGAAGATCCTGTTCATGCAGTCCATGAACACTGCGGGTGCATTGGTGAGTCCAAACGGGATCACCAAGTACTCGTAGTGCCCGTACCTCGAGCGAAACGCTGTCTTAGGGACATCCTCCGGCTTTACCCGTATCTGATGGTAACCAGACCGGAGGTCGATCTTGGAATACACACAAGCACCCCTGAGCTGATCCAGCAAATCATCAATGCGTGGAAGAGGATACTTGTTCTTGATTGTCACCTTGTTCAACTGTCTGTAGTCGGTGCACAACCGCATGGTCCCATCTTTCTTTTTCACAAATATGACCGGTGCTCCCCAGGGAGACACACTAGGCCGAATGAAATCCTTCGCTGAAAGCTCCTCGATATGCTTCTTCAGCTCCGCCAACTCTGGTGGCGACATCCGGTATGGAGCCAATGAGATAGGCCCCACACCAGGCAATAAATCTATGGAGAACTCTATCTCCCTCTGCGGTGGAAACTCAGGAATCTCCTCGGGAAACACCTCGAGGAATTCCCTCACCACAGGAATGCCAGTGAGATCCTCCTGTGTCCCACTCACCAAACCTCCCAACATGACATAGCCAAATGCCCCTGCTCTCAAGGCCCTCCTCGCTTGCAGGACTGAAATGAACGGTGAGGAACTGGCTGTGGACCCACTCGGAGACATCACCACTTTCTTGGCACAGCAATCAATCATTGCACAGTTTCTGGACAACCAATCCATGCCCAGAATAATCTCAAGGTTGGCCATCGGCAATCCTATCAGATCTACCGAGAAGTCACGGCCATCCCACTGAAACGCTACATCGCGATGAACAGTGGACGTCAAACATTTTTCTCTGGTGGCGGTGGTCACCCGCATCGGTGGAGAAAGCACATCACTGGGCAATTCAAGCCCCACAGCAATAGGGGTAGCAACAAAAGAGTGCGTTGCCCCGGAATCAAATAACACATCAACAGCTGAACCACCGATGGTAACAGTACCTCTGACCAGGTTCGGAGCTCTGTCCGACTGCTGACGATCAAGTGTGTAGACTCGTCCTGTAGTAGGTGGCACGGCTGGTGCCCCAGTAGGAACCATCTGCAATGGCACAGCCTGCACTGCAGCAACTCTCGCCGTCGGGCAATCTCTGGAATAGTGGCCCTCCTTGCCACACTGGAAGCATATCAGTTGTCCGGTAGAACACGGCCCAAAATGTGACTTCCCGCATCCCGAACATCTGGGAGCAGGAGGTCTAGCTGCGTTCCCCTGAGTAGCAGTCTTTCTAAACTGATTTGGCGCTTGCTTAGCCGCCAACTGTTTGCCCTTGCCCTTGTTTGCAAAGTTTTTGTTCTTCCAGGGAGTAGAACCACCAGTGAATGTAAGAACCCGCACCGCTAATTAAGGTAATTAGTAAATTAATCATGATAATTAGGAAATAATTCCATAATTGACCCTAATAATTATTATTGGGCTTAGATAATTATACTGAGTCAGTAAAAATGCTGAAAGTCGCTTTTCGGAAGAAAAGCGCAGATACCGGTTCTGCTACTCGGTATAAATGCGTACCGGAAAAGTATCCCGGAAAATTATAACGAATGCATGATAATTACTAGAATAATATGTAGGACTTGTAAAACAAGTTTCAAGTCAAAATAACGTAATCTGATGCCAGAACTGATACTGGCTATGGAAAAGCGCGTACCGGAAAGGTGCTCCGAAAAATAAAATAAAAATATGACAAATCTTAGAAAAATGCGTAGGTATAGATTCCAAAGTTTGAGATCAAGATCTTTTACTTTGCTATTAAGGCTAATATTGCGTGTGTGTGGCCTTGTGCCTATAAATAGACCCATTATGGCACAAAACCCTAGGCCATATTATTTTTCTACGTGGGTTTGGTGGCTGAAGGGAGGTGGCTGCTGTCCATTGCTTCTCCTTCACCATTTCTTGAGCCTTGGACCAATTCCTCTTTGTTTCTTCCTCTCTTCTTCTTACAAACACATAGTAGGGTGGGTTGTGAGGGTGTGAGGTGGTGCTTGCTGCACACTCAGCCACTGTTGAGTGTATCCTTGAGGGCTGGTTGAAGTGTTGAGTTGTGTGAGTGGGAGTTGTGTGTGTTTCCTTGGTAGTGGAAGCTCCAAGAAGCAACCTTTGGGTAGAAAGACCAAGTCTTGTGCACCATTTTCGTGCACCTTTGTTGGCCTGAGTTGAGGAACCTTGGAGAGCTCCAAGAGCACACCTTGCTCTGTTTTGAGCTTTGGTAAGTTCCCTCACCTTTGATCTTAAGTTTTGATGCTTAAAGTTGATGTCTTGGCCATGTTTAATGAGTAAACAAGAGGGTATAATGTATATGAACCTAAAATGGATTAAAGATGCATGCTTTAACGTGTACATGTGTTAAAAGTTGGATCTTTGGGTTGGATATTCACGAAATGCAGAAACTGCATTCTGTCGTGAGATATCCAGATATTTGTCGAACAGATATCTGGATATCAGTATCCGAATATGGTATCCGGATATTGATATCCGGATATGGGATCTGGGTATCCGGATATGGCATATCCGGATATGTCCAGTGTGATATCCGGATATGGCATATCCGGATATGTCCCTTCTGATATCCGGATATCCTGGGTTTTCACAGAACAGTAGCCGTGCTGTGTGAACAGTAAGCTATTGGGTGATTGTGGACCCAAGTTTAAGGAAGTTGAACTTCTGTAATTAATGAACTAAGTCAGAATCATGTGATTAAGGGCTTATGGCTTTGTTGGAAGCCTTAAAACGTAAAACGTAAAGGAAAGGCGTAGTCTTTAAGTTGTATGCTTGTGGTGCATAAATATTGATGTATTATTGGTCCATATCAGATTGTGATACTGCTGTTGTGGACTTGTGAGTGGTTGGACTCTTGGCTTGGATAGCTAGCTTGCAAGGTAAGCTTTCGTGTCCTCGGTTTAGCCATTTTGTTGTTCCACCATGTCCCATGGGGATGGGTTTATGCATGCTGTGTTACATGCTTTATTGTTTTGGAAATGCCGTTGAGCTATTTATATGCAATGAGCTGTTATGAGATGCATGTGGTGTCCACCTAGACGGTAAGCCTGAGTATATAGTACATACAAGATGGTGAAGCTGTGGGTGAGGTGCAGGTAGTATCCATGTACTCATGTAGGTATAGACGTATTCCTACATTTCTCTGGCCAGTAGATTTGATAAACACACATGGCATGATTAATTGCTGCATCGCATAGTTTTGGAACTTATATTGTAAATACTGTTTTTGAACTTATATTACACATGTAAGTGAGCTTGGGGTGGAGACTCCTTGAGGACCCCTTGTCTTACTGAGATTTCTTGTTAGAGATCTCACCCCACGTTTGGGGACGCTTATTTCAGGATCAGGTAATGTTGAGGGCTCAGGCGGCAGGAGGCCCGAGCTGAGTTGATATGATGCTATGCTGACTGCTGTTATGTTTTCCGCTTTGATTATGCTATTTATGTTGAGACTGTTATTGGGCATTGTTGCCTTATTTGGTGAGCATGGGGTTTGTCCATGCCACATGGTTGTGTTATTGTCTTTCTAGTTATGTTGTAATTAAAGTATCAGGATTTTGACCCAGGCTACGTGTCATGGTCCTGTGGCTTTAGATACTCACTTAATAATTATATATGAGGTATTTCAGTTAGTGTCTTGCAATTTACATACAGGCAGTATTTTATGAAATTGATTAAGTAATCAAGTTGGCTAAGGTTAATGACGTCATAATTGAATTAAAGAAAAGTTATTCCGCATTTTTAAGCGTGGCTTAATACGATAGTATGTTAACAATCCGGGTTAACACGGGCTGTTACATTTTATGCTAAGCCGTCGAAATGCGATTTTATGGTGTTACATTTTATGGTAAGCCAAAGCACTTTCTAGGGAAAAGCCTGTATGTATTGCAATAACTTAGGATGTGTCGTTGCGTGTCTACTTTGTGTTTTCTCTGACTGGTGTGTGTTATGATAATGCATATGTGACCACATGGCGTGGGCCTGATCAACTCATTCTTTGTGTAACTTGTGTAGAGTCATGGTGCCACCAAGGAGGAACACGAGTACGAGCGAGGATCAATCGGATCCTATCCTGGCTGCATTGGCTGAGATGCAGGCGGCCCGACTAGCCGACCAGGAAGCCACGAGGCTGGCAAACCGGGCGATGCTGGACGCTATTCGAGATGCGAACTGGCAAACCACGGCAGAGGTTCTGGAGGAGAACCGGATGGCCAACATGACTATGATGAGGGTCATGTTGGAGGAGTTGAGGGCTGGTCCTGCTGCTGGCCAGTGTCCTCCACCACCTCCACCGCCGCCACCGCCTCCACTTCCGCCTAGTCAACAGGAGGACACCCAGAGTCAGATGGGTGAGGGCAGTCACTTGACGGGGGCTATGCAGACTATCCCCGTATTTGCTGAGGATCGTGACGAGATCGATCGCCGGCTGAATGCTTTCTGCAAGCATAAGCCACCTTCATTCGACTGATCATATGATCCCATTGCTGCTACCAGATGGCTACAGGCGCTGGATAAGATTTTCCGGATCATGCAGTGCACCGATCCGCAGAAGCTGTTGTTCGCCACGTACATGCTGGAGGGCGAGGCCCATGAGTGGTGACCAACCTTTCTCACATCTATGAGATGCAGGGCCATGTGATGACGTGGCCATTCTTCGAGGAGAGCTTTCTGGGTCAGTACTTCCCTTATGACTCACAGGAGAGGAAGCAGGGGGAGTTTGACCGGTTGGTTCAGGGCTCGTTGTCGGTCGACGAGTACCTGGCCAAGTTTAATGAGCTGGTGAAGTTTTCACACTTCAGGATGGCGAGGCCTTCCTACATTCTTGGCTGCTAAGTTCCGCAGGGGACTTAGTGAGGATATTGCTGGTTACTTAGCTGGGTCTGCTTCCAGAGATTTTGGGACACTGGTCCAGCAGTGTCGTGATATTGAGGACTTCTACAGCACGAGTAAGGCCAAGAAGGCCAAGATGGAGGTGCCACAGGGTACCGGCGGTTCTACTCCCTGGAAGAACAAAAACTTTGCAAACAAGGGCAAGGGCAAATAGTTGGCGGCTAAGCAAGCGCCAAATCAGTTTAGAAAGACTGCTACTCAGGGGAACGCAGCTAGACCTCCTGCTCCCAGATGTTCGGGATGCGGGAAGTCACACTTTGGGCCGTGTTCCACCGGTCAGCTGATTTGTTTCCAGTGTGGCAAGGAGGGCCACTACTCCAGAGATTGCCCGACGGCGAGAGTTGCTGCAGTGCAGGCTGTGCCATTGCAGATGGTTCCTACTGGGGCACCAGCCGCGCCACCTACTACGGGGCGTGTGTATACGTTGGATCGTCAGCAGTCGGACAGAGCTCTGAACCTGGTCAGGGGTACTGTTACCATTGGTGGTTCAGCTGTTGATGTGCTATTTGATTCCGGGGCAACGCACTCTTTTGTTGCTACCCCTATTGTTGTGGGGCTTGAGTTGCCCAGTGATGTGCTTTCTCCACCGATGCGGGTGACCACCGCCACCGGCAAAAAATGTTTGACCTCCACTATTCATCGCGATGTAGCGTTTCAGTGGGATGGCCGTGACTTCTCGATAGATCTGATAGGATTGCCGATGGCCAACCTTGAGATTATTCTGGGCATGGATTGGTTGTCCAGAAACTGTGCACTGATTGATTGTTGTGCCAAGAGAGTGGTGATGTCTCCGGGTGGGTCCACAGCCAGTTCCTCACCGTTCATTTCAGTCCTGCAGGCAAGGAGGGCCTTGAGAGCAGGGGCATTTGGCTATGTCATGTTGGGAGGTTTGGTGAGTGGGACACAGGAGGATCTCACTGGCATTCCTGTGGTGAGGGAATTCCTCGAGGTGTTTCCTGAGGAGATTCCTGAGTTTCCACCGCAGAGGGAGATAGAGTTCTCCATAGACCTATTGCCTGGTGTGGGGCCTATATCGTTGGCTCCATACCGGATGTCGCCACCAGAGTTGGCGGAGCTGAAGAAGCATATTGAGGAGCTTTCAGCGAAAGATTTCATTCGGCCGAGTGTGTCTCCCTGGGGAGCACCGGTCATTTTTGTGAAAAAGAAAGATGGGACCATGCGGTTGTGCACCGACTACAGACAGTTGAACAAGGTGACAATCAAGAACAAGTACCCTCTTCCACGCATTGATGATTTGCTGGATCAGCTCAGGGGTGCTTGTGTGTATTCCAAGATCGACCTCCGGTCCGGTTACCATCAGATACGGGTAAAGCCGGAGGATGTCCCAAAGACAGCGTTTCGCTCGAGGTACGGGCATTATGAGTACTTGGTGATTCTGTTTGGACTCACCAATGCACCCGCAGTGTTCATGGACTACATGAACAGGATCTTCCAGCCGTAACTGGATCAGTTTGTGTTCGTCTTCATTGACGACATCTTAATTTACTCCAAGACGGAGGAGGAGCATACTGAGCACTTGAAGATTGTTTTGCAAGTGCTAAAAGAGAAAAAGCTATATGCTAAGCCGTCAAAATGTGAGTTTTGGCTCAAGGCGGTGAAATTTCTGGGTCATGTGATTTCTGCTAATGGAGTTGCAGTTGATCCTAACAAGATTGAGGCCGTGATGGACTGGGAGAGGCCCAAGACGGTTACCGAAGTGAGAAGCTTCTTGGGTTTGGCAGGGTACTATAGGAGGTTCATAGAAGGATTCTCCAAGATGGTGCTACCGATGACTCACCTTACCCGAAAGGAGACTCCATTCGTGTGGACACATGAGTGTGAGAAATGTTTCCAGGAGTTGAAGGAGAGACTGACTACTGCTCCAGTGTTAGTTCTTCCTGATCCTGCGGAACAGTTTGAGTTATACTGCGATGCCTCTGGTAAAGGACTAGGCTGTGTGTTGATGCAGAAAGGGAAGGCTGTTGCTTACGCTTCAAGACAGTTGAAACCTCATGAGGAGAACTACCCGACTCATGACTTGGAGTTGGCAGCCATTGTTTTTGCTTTCAAGATTTGGAGGCATTACCTGTTTGGCATGAAGTTTGCTGTATTCAGTGATCACAAGAGCCTGAAATATCTGTTTGACCAGAAGGAGTTGAACATGAGACAGCGAAGATGGATGGAGTTCTTGAAGGACTACGACTTTGAGTTGAGGTACCATCCTGGCAAGGCCAATGTGGTAGCCGATGCTTTGAGTCGGAAATCCGTGAGCTTATCCAACTTGATGATGAACGATTATGGGGTAATCGAGAAGTTCAGAGACTTGAGAGTGAACTCCTTGTTTGGGGGCGCACTGCTCGAAATGGAAACAGCAGAAGTGATTAATGAACTGATGGAAAAGATTAAAGAGGCACAAGTGCAGAGAGAGTGCCTTGATTATGTAAAGAACCAGGACAGTGTGTCTTGGAACGAGGATGGATTGCTGCTGTTCCAGAAGAGGATTGTTATTCCTCGAGGGCCATTGACCGAAGAGGTTATGGCAGAGGCTCATAAGGGCCGGTTTACTATCCACCCTGGTGCCACAAAAATGTACCAGGACTTAAAGGGAAATTTTTGGTGGCCGGGCATGAAGAAGGACATAGCGGTCTACGTGTCCAAATGCCTTATTTGTCAGAAAGTAAAAATTGAGCACCAGAAACCGTCTGGTAAACTTCAACCTCTTGAAATTCCACAGTGGAAGTGGGAGAGTATTTCCATGGACTTCGTGGTGGGATTGCCTAAAACTCAGGCTGGTTGTGACTCTATTTGGGTCATAGTGGACAGATTGACCAAGTCTGCCCATTTCCTTCCAGTGAAGGTGAACTTCACTACAGAGCAGTTGGCCAAGCTTTATGTCCGCAAGATTGTGAGGCTTCACGGGGTGCCCGAGAGTATCATCAGTGATAGGGACCCGAAGTTCACATCTCGGTTCTGGGAGGCACTGCAAGAGGCTTTTGGTACGCAGTTGATATTGAGTACCGCCTATCACCCTCAGACTGACGGACAGACTGAGCGGACCATCCAGACATTGGAGGACATGTTGAGAGCTTGCACGTTGGAGCAGGGATCAGCATGGGATAGGTACCTTCCGTTGGTAGAATTCTCGTACAACAACAGTTTTCATGCTAGTCTGGGCATGGCACCCTACGAGGCGCTGTATGGTAGGAGGTGTCGGACTCCTACTTGCTGGTCTGAGGTTGGAGATAAAGAGCTGTTTGGCTAGGACTTTGTCCAAGATACTACCCAGCAGATCCAGATGATCAGGGAAAAGTTGAAGCAGGCACAGAATCGCCAGAAAAGCTACTATGATGTCAAGCATCATCCACTGGAGTTCAGTGAGGGTAAGCACGTGTTTGTGAAACTTTCACCTGTCACCGGTGTTGGACGGGCACTCGGAGTGAGGAAGTTGAGCCCGCGATTCATTGGGCCCTACCAGATCCTTGGTAGAGTAGGACCAGTTGCCTATCGACTCGCCTTGTCTCCGAACCTAGCCAACATCCACGACGTGTTTCACGTGTCTCAGCTTCGAAAGTACATAGCAGATCCTTCGCACGTGGTGCAGCCGGATGATGTGGAGGTTCGGGAGAACCTAAGACTCCCGTCGGACCACTCAAGATTCTCGATCGAGGCGAGAAACAGCTTAGAAGCAAGATCATTCCGATGGTCAAGGTGCAGTGGACTGGGCGTAGTCCCGAGGAGTGCACGTGGGAGCGAGAGGATGAGCTTCTCCGACAGTATCCCGACTTTCGAGACAGGTATGTTTCTGATTTTGAGGACAAAATCCTTAAAAAGGTGGGGTGAATGTAAGAACCCGCACCGCTAATTAAGGTAATTAGTAAATTAATCATGATAATTATGAAATAATTCCATAATTGACCCTAATAATTATTAATGGGCTTAGATAATTATACTGAGTCAGTAAAAATGCTGAAAGTCGCTTTTCGGAAGAAAAGCGCACATACCGGTTCTTCTACTCGGTATAAATGCATACCGGAAAAGTATCCCGGAAAATTATAACGAATGCATGATAATTACTAGAATAATATGTAGGACTTGTAAAACAAGTTTCAAGTCAAAATAACGTAATCTGATGCCAGAACTGATACTGGCTATGGAAAAGCGCGTACCGGAAAGGTGCTCCGAAAAATAAAATAAAAATATGACAAATCTTAGAAAAATGCGTAGGTCTAGATTCCAAAGTTTGAGATCAAGATCTTTTACTTTGCTATTAAGGCTAATATTGCGTGTGTGTGGCCTTGTGCCTATAAATAGACCCATTATGGCACAAAACCCTAGGCCATATTATTTTTCTACGTGGGTTGGTGGCTGAAGGGAGGTGGCTGCTGTCCATTGCTTCTCCTTCACCATTTCTTGAGCCTTGGACCAATTCCTCTTTGTTTCTTCCTCTCTTCTTCTTACAAACACATAGTAGGGTGGGTTGTGAGGGTGTGAGGTGGTGCTTGCTGCACACTCAGCCACTGTTGAGTGTATCCTTGAGGGCTGGTTGAAGTGTTGAGTTGTGTGAGTGGGAGTTGTGTGTGTTTCCTTGGTAGTGGAAGCTCCAAGAAGCAACCTTTGGGTAGAAAGACCAAGTCTTGTGCACCATTTTCGTGCACCTTTGTTGGCCTGAGTTGAGGAACCTTGGAGAGCTCCAAGAGCACACCTTGCTCTGTTTTGAGCTTTGGTAAGTTCCCTCACCTTTGATCTTAAGTTTTGATGCTTAAAGTTGATGTCTTGGCCATGTTTAATGAGTAAACAAGAGGGTATAATGTATATGAACCTAAAATGGATTAAAGATGCATGCTTTAACGTGTACATGTGTTAAAAGTTGGATCTTTGGGTTGGATATTCACGAAATGCAGAAACTGCATTCTGTCGTGAGATATCCGGATATTTGTCGAACAGATATCCGGATATCAGTATCCGGATATTGATATCCGGATATGGGATCTGGGTATCCGGATACGGCATATCCGGATATGTCCAGTGTGATATCCGGATATGGCATATCCGGATATGTCCCTTCTGATATCCGGATATCCTGGGTTTTCACAGAACAGTAGCCGTGCTGTGTGAACAGTAAGCTATTGGGTGATTGTGGACCCAAGTTTAAGGAAGTTGAACTTTTGTAATTAATGAACTAAGTCAGAATCATGTGATTAAGGGCTTATGGCTTTGTTGGAAGCCTTAAGACGTAAAACGTAAAGGAAAGGCGTAGTCTTTAAGTTGTATGCTTGTGGTGCATAAATATTGATGTATTATTGGTCCATATCAGATTGTGATACTGCTGTTGTGGACTTGTGAGTGGTTGGACTCTTGGCTTGGACAGCTAGCTTGCAAGGTAAGCTTTCGTGTCCTCGGTTTAGCCATTTTGTTGTTCCACCATGTCCCATGGGGATGGGTTTATGCATGCTGTGTTACATGCTTTATTGTTTTGGAAATGCTGTTGAGCTATTTATATGCAATGAGCTGTTATGAGATGCATGTGGTGTCCACCTAGACGGTAAGCCTGAGTATGTAGTACATACAAGATGGTGAAGCTGTGGGTGAGGTGCAGGTAGTATCCATGTACTCATGTAGGTATAGACGTATTCCTACATTTCTCTGGCCAGTAGATTTGATAAACAGACATGGCATGATTAATTGCTGCATCGCATAGTTTTGGAACTTATATTGTAAATACTGTTTTTGAACTTATATTACACATGTAAGTGAGCTTGGGGTGGAGACTCCTTGAGGACCACTTGTCTTACTGAGATTTCTTGTTAGAGATCTCACCCCACGTTTGGGGACGCTTATTTCAGGATCAGGTAATGTTGAGGGCTCAGGCGGCAGGAGGCCCGAGCTGAGTTGATATGATGCTATGCTGACTGCTGTTATGTTTTCCGCTTTGATTATGCTATTTATGTTGAGACTGTTATTGGGCATTGTTTCCTTATTTGGTGAGCATGGGGTTTGTCCATGTCACATGGTTGTGTTATTGTCTTTCTAGTTATGTTGTAATTAAAGTATCAGGATTTTGACCCAGGCTACGTGTTGTGGTCCTGTGGCTTTAGATACTCACTTAATAATTATATATGAGGTATTTCAGTTAGTGTCTTGCAATTTACATACAGGCAGTATTTTATGAAATTGATTAAGTAATCAAGTTGGCTAAGGTTAATGACGTCATAATTGAATTAAAGAAAAAGTTATTCCGCATTTTTAAGCGTGGCTTAATACGATAGTATGTTAACAATCCGGGTTAACACGGGCTGTTACATTTTATGCTAAGCCGTCGAAATGCGATTTTATGGTGTTACATTTTATGGTAAGCCAAAGCACTTTCTAGGGAAAAGCCTGTATGTATTGCAATAACTTAGGATGTTTCGTTGCGTGTCTACTTGCGTTCTCTCTGATTGGTGTGTAGTATGATAATGCATATGTGACCACATGGCGTGGGCCTGATCAACTCATTCCTTGTGTAACTTGTGCAGAGTCATGGTGCCACCAAAGAGGAACACGAGTACGAGCGAGGATCTATCGGACCCTATCCTGGCTGCATTGGCTGAGACTGACTACTTTTATTGCAACACGGGCTCTTGGCTTAATCTTTTAGCACTTGCAAAACAATCTGCTGTTACATTTTATGGTGTTTCCAGGAGTTGAAGGAGAGACTGACTACTGCTCCTGTGTTAGTCCTTCCTGATCCTGCGGAACAGTTTGAGCTATACTGCGATGCCTCTGGAAAGGGGCTAGGCTGTGTACTGATGCAGAAAGGGAAAGCGGTTGCTTACGCTTCAAGACAGTTGAAACCTCATGAGGAGAACTACCCCACTCACGACTTGGAGTTGGCAGCCATTGTTTTTGCTTTCAAGATTTGGAGGCATTACCTGTTCGGCA
Source organism: Gastrolobium villosum (assembly GCA_032173675.1). Taxonomy (NCBI): domain Eukaryota; kingdom Viridiplantae; phylum Streptophyta; class Magnoliopsida; order Fabales; family Fabaceae; genus Gastrolobium; species Gastrolobium villosum. The sequence goes on along the minus strand of JAVKPL010015404.1, from coordinate 13,183 downwards.
TGAAGTTTGCTGTGTTCAGTGACCACAAGAGCCTGAAGTATCTGTTTGACCAGAAGGAGTTGAACATGAGACAGCGAAGATGGATGGAGTTCTTGAAGGACTACGACTTTGAGTTGAGGTACCATCCTGGCAAGGCCAATGTGGTAGCCGATGCTTTGAGTCGGAAATCCGTGAGCTTATCCAGCTTGATGATGAGCGACTACGAGATAATGGAAAAGTTCAGAGACTTGAGAGTGAACTCCTTGTTTGGGGGTGCACTGCTTGAGATGGAAACAACAGAAGTGATTAATGAGCTGATGGAAAAGATTAAGGAGGCGCAAGTGCAACGAGAGTGCCTTGATTATGTGAAGAACCAGGACGTTGTGTCTTGGAACGAGGATGGGTTGCTGCTGTTCCAGAAGAGGATTGTTATTCCTCGAGGGCCACTGACCGAAGAGGTTATGGCAGAGGCTCATAAGGGCCGGTTCACTATCCACCCTGGTGCTACAAAAATGTACCAGGACTTAAAAAGGAATTTTTGGTGGCCGGGCATGAAGAAGGACATAGTGGTCTACGTGTCCAAGTGTTTGATATGTCAGAAAGTGAAGATCGAGCACCAGAAACCGTCTGGTAAACTTCAACCTCTTGAAATTCCACAGTGGAAGTGGGAGAGTATTTCCATGGACTTCGTGGTGGGATTGCCTAAAACTCAGGCTGGTTGTGACTCTATTTGGGTCATAGTGGACAGATTGACCAAGTCTGCCCATTTCCTTCCAGTGAAGGTGAACTTCACTACAGAGCAGTTGGCCAAGCTTTATGTCCGCGAGATCGTGAGGCTTCACGGGGTGCCCGAGAGTATCATCAGTGATAGGGACCCGAAGTTCACATCTCGGTTCTGGGAGGCGCTGCAGGAGGCTTTTGGTACGCAGTTGAGATTGAGTACCGCCTATCACCCTCAGACTGACGATCAGACTGAGCGGACCATCCAGACATTGGAGGACATGTTGAGAGCTTGCACGTTGGAGCAGGGTTCTGCATGGGATAGGTACCTTCCGTTGGTTGAATTCTCGTACAACAACAGTTTTCATGCTAGTCTAGGCATGGCACCCTACGAGGCGCTGTATGGTAGGAGGTGTCGGACTCCTACCTGCTGGTCTGAGGTTGGAGATAAAGAGCTTTTTGGTTTGGACTTTGTCCAAGATACTACCCAGCAGATCCAGATGATCAGGGAAAAGTTGAAGCAAGCGCAGAATCGCTAGAAAAGCTACTATGATGTCAAGCATCGACCACTGGAGTTCAGTGAGGGTGAGCACGTGTTTGTGAAACTTTCACCTGTCACCGGTGTTGGACGGGCACTCGGAGTGAGGAAGTTGAGCCCGCGATTCATTGGGCCCTACCAGATCATCCTTGGTAGAGTAGGACCAGTTGCCTATCGACTTGCCTTGCCTCCAAACCTAGCCAACATCCACGACGTGTTTCACGTGTCTCAGCTTCGGAAGTACATAGCAGATCCTTCGCACGTGGTGCAGCCGGATGATGTGGAGGTTCGGGAGAACCTAAAGACTCCCGTCGGACCACTCAAGATTCTCGATCGAGGCGAGAAACAGCTTAGGAGCAAGATCATTCCGATGGTCAAGGTGCAGTGGACTGGGCGTAGTCCCGAGGAGTGCACGTGGGAGCGAGAGGATGAGCTTCTCCGACAGTATCCCGACTTTCGAGACAGGTATGTTTCTGATTTTGAGGACAAAATCCTTAAAAAGGTGGGGTGAATGTAAGAACCCGCACCGCTAATTAAGGTAATTAGTAAATTAATTATGATAATTAGAATATAATTCCATAATTGACCTTAATAATTAATATTGGGCTTAGATAATTATACTGAGTGAGTAAAAATGCTGAAAGTCGCTTTTCGGAAGAAAAGCGCAGATACCGGTTCTGCTACTCGGTATAAATGCGTACCGGAAAAGTATCCCGGAAAATTATAACGAATGCATGATAATTACTAGAATATTATGTAGGACTTGTAAAACAAGTTTCGAGTCAAAATGACGTAATCTGATGCCAGAACTGATACTGGCTATGGAAAAGCGCGTACCGGAAAGGTGCTCCGAAAAATAAAATAAAAATATGACAAATCTTAGAAAAATGCGTAGGTTTAGATTCCAAAGTTTGGGATCAAGATCTTTTACTTTGCTATTAAGGCTAATACTTCGCGTGTGTGGCCTGGTGCCTATAAATAGACCCATTTGGCACAAAACCCTAGACATTCTAAAATTTCCTACGTAGGGTGGCTGCTGCCTTGTGTGGAAAAACACTGTTCATGGCTTCTCTTCTCTTTTCTTGAGGTTGAAGCCATTCCCTTCACATTTCTCCTCTTATAAACACTTGTGAGTGGCTTTGTGAGTATGAGTGGTGGTTTCTTCTGAATGTTGAGTTGCTGGTTGTGAGGTTTTTGGTTCTGAGTTTGAGAGTTGGGAGGAGAGCCATCTTGTTCTTGAGTGGTGAAGCCTCAAGAAGCTTTTTTTGTGAAGAAAGGTCCTTACTTGGGTGACATTTTCGTGCACCCTTGAAGTCTGTACATTGGAGCTGACTTGTGAGCTCCAAGAGCACCATTGTTGGCTGCTCAAAGCTTGGGGTAAGTTTCCTACACCTTTGATCTTAAGTTTAATGCTTAAAGTTGGTGTCTTGGCATGTAAAAGGTTAAAATAAAATAACCAACACCTAAGTGAACTTGTATATGCTTAAAAATGGATCCTTTAACGTGTACATGTGTTAAAAGTGGGATCTTTGGACTGGATATCCACGAAATGCAGAAACTGCATTCTGTCGTGAGATATCCGGATATTTGTCGAACAGATATCCGGATATCGATATCCGGATATGGTATCCGGATATTGATATCCGGATATGGGATCTGGGTATCCGGATATGGCATATCCGGATATGTCCAGTGTGATATCCGGATATGACATATCTGGATATGTCCCTTCTGATATCCGGATATCCTGGGTTTTCACAGAACAGTAGCCGTGCTGTGTGAACAGTAAGCTATTGGGTGATTGTGGACCCAAGTTTAAGGAAGTTGAACTTCTGTAATTAATGAACTAAGTCAGAATCATGTGATTAAGGGCTTATGGCTTTGTTGGAAGCCTTAAGATGTAAAACGTAAAGGAAAGGCGTAGTCTTTAAGTTGTATGCTTGTGGTGCATAAATATTGATGTATTATTGGTCCATATCAGATTGTGATACTGCTGTTGTGGACTTGTGAGTGGTTGGACTCTTGGCTTGGATAGCTAGCTTGCAAGGTAAGCTTTCTTGTCCTCGGTTTAGCCATTTTGTTGTTCCACCATGTCCCATGGGGATGGGTTTATGCATGCTGTGTTACATGCTTTATTGTTTTGGAAATGCTGTTGAGCTATTTATATGCAATGAGCTGTTATGAGATGCATGTGGTGTCCACCTAGACGGTAAGCCTGAGTATGTAGTACATACAAGATGGTGAAGCTGTGGGTGAGGTGCAGGTAGTATCCATGTACTCATGTAGGTATAGACGTATTCCTACATTTCTCTGGCCAGTAGATTTGATAAACACACATGGCATGATTAATTGCTGCATCGCATAGTTTTGGAACTTATATTGTAAATACTGTTTTTAAACTTATATTAAACATGTAAGTGAGCTTGGGGTGGAGACTCCTTGAGGACCCCTTGTCTTACTGAGATTTCTTGTTAGAGATCTCACCCCACGTTTGGGGACGCTTATTTCAGGATCAGGTAATGTTGAGGGCTCAGGCGGCAGGAGGCCCGAGCTGAGTTGATATGATGCTATGCTGACTGCTGTTATGTTTTCCGCTTTGATTATGCTATTTATGTTGAGACTGTTATTGGGCATTGTTGCCTTATTTGGTGAGCATGGGGTTTGTCCATGCCACATGGTTGTGTTATTGTCTTTCTAGTTATGTTGTAATTAAAGTATCAGGATTTTGACCTAGGCTACGTGTTGTGGTCCTGTGGCTTTAGATACTCACTTAATATTTATATATGAGGTATTTCAGTTAGTGTCTTGCAATTTACATACAGGCAGTATTTTATGAAATTGATTAAGTAATCAAGTTGGCTAAGGTTAATGACGTCATAATTGAATTAAAGAAAAAGTTATTCCGCATTTTTATTAAGCGTGGCTTAATACGATAGTATGTTAACAATCCGGGTTAACACGGGCTGTTACATTTTATGGTATCAAAGCGAGTTGAAGGAGAGACTGAGCACTTGAAGATTGTTTTGCAAGTGCTAAAAGAGAAAAAGCTTTATGCTAAGCCGTCGAAATGCGAGTTTTGGCTCAATGCGGTGAAATTTCTGGGTCCTGTGATTTCTGCTAATGGAGTTGCAGTTGATCCTAACAAGATTGAGGCCGTGATGGACTGGGAGAGGCTCAAGACGGTTACCGAAGTGAGAAGCTTCTTGGGTTTGGCAGGGTACTATAGGAGGTTCATAAAAGGATTTTCCAAGATGGTGCAACCGATGACTCGCCTTACCCGAAAGGAGACTCCATTCATGTGGACACATGAGTGTGAGAAGTGTTTCCAGGAGTTGAAGGAGAGACTGACTACTGCTCCAGTGTTAGTTCTTCCTGATCCTGCGGAACAGTTTGAGTTATACTGCGATGCCTCTGGTAAAGGACTAGGCTGTGTGTTGATGCAGAAAGGGAAGGCTGTTGCTTACGCTTCAAGACAGTTGAAACCTCATGAGGAGAACTACCCGACTCACGACTTGGAGTTGGCAGCCATTGTTTTTGCTTTCAAGATTTGGAGGCATTACCTGTTTGGCATGAAGTTTGTTGTATTCAGTGATCACAAGAGCCTGAAATATCTGTTTGACCAAAAGGAGTTGAACATGAGACAGCGAAGATGGATGGAGTTCTTGAAGGACTACGACTTTGAGTTGAGGTACCATCCTGGCAAGGCCAATGTGGTAGCTGATGCTTTGAGTCGGAAATCCGTGAGCTTATCCAACTTGATGATGAACGATTATGGGGTAATCGAGAAGTTCAGAGACTTGAGAGTGAACTCCTTGTTTGGGGGCGCACTGCTCGAAATGGAAACAGCAGAAGTGATTAATGAACTGATGGAAAAGATTAAAGAGGCACAAGTGCAGAGAGAGTGCCTTGATTATGTGAAGAACCAGGACAGTGTGTCTTGGAACGAGGATGGGTTGCTGCTGTTCCAGAAGAGGATTGTTATTCCTCGAGGGCCACTGAACGAAGAGGTTATGGCAGAGGCTCATAAGGGCCGGTTCACTATCCACCCTGGTGCTACAAAAATGTACCAGGACTTAAAAAGGAATTTTTGGTGGCCGGGCATGAAGAAGGACATAGCGGTCTACGTGTCCAAGTGTTTGATATGTCAGAAAGTGAAGATCGAGCACCAGAAACCGTCTGGTAAACTTCAACCTCTTAAAATTCCACAGTGGAAGTGGGAGAGTATTTCCATGGACTTCGTGGTGGGATTGCCTAAAACTCAGGCTGGTTGTGACTCTATTTGGGTCATAGTGGACAGATTGACCAAGTCTGCCCATTTCCTTCCAGTGAAGGTGAACTTCACTACAGAGCAGTTGGCCAAGCTTTATGTCCGCGAGATCGTGAGGCTTCACGGGGTGCCCGAGAGTATCATCAGTGATAGGGACCCGAAGTTCACATCTCGGTTCTGGGAGGCGCTGCAGGAGGCTTTTGGTACGCAGTTGAGATTGAGTACCGCCTATCACCCTCAGACTGACGGTCAGACTGAGCGGACCATCCAGACATTGGAGGATATGTTGAGAGCTTGCACGTTGGAGCAGGGTTCTGCATGGGATAGGTACCTTCCGTTGGTTGAATTCTCGTACAACAACAGTTTTCATGCTAGTCTAGGCATGGCACCCTACGAGGCGCTGTATGGTAGGAGGTGTCGGACTCCTACCTGCTGGTCTGAGGTTGGAGATAAAGAGCTATTTGGCTTGGACTTTGTCCAAGATACTACCCAGCAGATCCAGATGATCAGGGAAAAGTTGAAGCAGGCGCAGAATCGCCAGAAAAGCTACTATGATGTCAAGCATCGACCACTGGAGTTCAGTGAGGGTGAGCACGTGTTTGTGAAACTTTCACCTGTCACCGGTGTTGGACGGGCACTCGGAGTGAGGAAGTTGAGCCCGCGATTCATTGGGCCCTACCAGATCCTTGGTAGAGTAGGACCAGTTGCCTATCGACTCGCCTTGCCTCCGAACCTAGCCAACATCCACGACGTGTTTCACGTGTCTCAGCTTCGAAATTACATAGCAGACCCTTCGCACGTGGTGCAGCCGGATGATGTGGAGGTTCGGGAGAACCTAAAGACTCCCGTCGGACCTCTCAAGATTCTCGATCGAGGCGAGAAGCAGCTTAGAAGCAAGATCATTCCGATGGTCAAGGTGCAGTGGACTGGGCGTAGTCCCGAGGAGTGCACGTGGGAGCGAGAGGATGAGCTTCTCTGACAGTATCCCGACTTTCGAGACAGGTATGTTTCTGATTTTGAGGACAAAATCCTTAAAAAGGTGGGTGAATGTAAGAACCCGCACCGCTAATTAAGGTAATTAGTAAATTAATTATGATAATTAGGAAATAATTCCATAATTGACCCTAATAATTATTAATGGGCTTAGATAATTATACTGAGTGAGTAAAAATGCTGAAAGTCGCTTTTCGGAAGAAAAGCGCAGATACCGGTTCTGCTACTCGGTATAAATGCGTACCGGAAAAGTATCCCGGAAAATTATAACGAATGCATGATAATTACTAGAATATTATCTAGGACTTTTAAAACAAGTTTCAAGTCAAAATAACGTAACCTGATGCCAGAACTGATACTGGCTATGGAAAAGCGCGTACCGGAAAGGTGCTCCGAAAAATAAAATAAAAATATGACAAATCTTAGAAAAATGTGTAGGTCTAGATTCCAAAGTTTGGGATCAAGATCTTTTACTTTGCTATTAAGGCTAATACTGCGCGATAAGTGGCCTTGTGCCTATAAATAGACCCATTAAGGGCACAAAACCCTAGGCATGCCCATATTGAACGTGGAGGAGGCTGTTCTGAATGCTTGGCACTATTGAAATGCATTCTTCCACCATTTGTGAGCTTGGTGACCTTTCTCCTTCAATCTTCTTCACCTTTCCTTCCCTTTCCTCTTCATAAACACTTATGATCATCCTTGTGAGAGTGAAAGGAGTGTTCTTGGCTGTGTTTCAGCTGCTGTGTGTGAGGTTAGTGGGCTGAGTTGGTGAGTTTGAGTGACTTGAACCTTTGGCTTGGCATTGGTGGTGCCAAGGAGCCATCTTGTGGTGCAAGAACCCACCTTGGTGTTGTCATTTTCGTGCTCCTTCTTAGGCTGAGTTTGAAGTGTCTTGGGAGAGCTCCAAGAGCACACCTTGCTTTGTTTTGAGCTTTGGTAAGTTCCCTCACCTTTGATCTTAAGTTTTGATGCTTAAAGTTGATGTCTTGGCCATGTTTAATGAGTAAACAAGAGGATATAATGTATATGAACCTAAAATGGATTAAAGATGCATCCTTTAACGTGTACATGTGTTAAAAGTGGGATCTTTGGACTGGATATCCACGAAATGCAGAAACTGCATTCTGTCGTGAGATATCCGGATATTTGTCGAACAGATATCCGGATATCGATATCCGGATATGGTATCCGGATATTGATATCCAGATATGGGATCTGGGTATCCGGATATGGCATATCCGGATATGTCCAGTGTGATATCCGGATATGGCATATCCGGATATGTCCCTTCTGATATCCGGATATCCTGGGTTTTCACAGAACAGTAGCCGTGCTGTGTGAACAGTAAGCTATTGGGTGATTGTGGACCCAAGTTTAAGGAAGTTGAACTTCTGTAATTAATGAACTAAGTCAGAATCATGTGATTAAGGGCTTATGGCTTTGTTTGAAGCCTTAAGACGTAAAACGTAAAGGAAAGGCGTAGTCTTTAAGTTGTATGCTGGTGATGCATAAATATTGATGTGTTATTGGTCCATATCAGATTGTGATACTGCTGTTTGTGGACTTGTGAGTGGTTGGACTCTTGGCTTGGATAGCTAGCTTGCAAGGTAAGCTTTCGTGTCCTCGGTTTAGCCATTTTGTTGTTCCACCATGTCCCATGGGGATGGGTTTATGCATGCTGTGTTACATGCTTTATTGTTTTGAAAATGCTGTTGAGCTATTTATATGCAATAAGCTGTTATGAGATGCATGTGGTGTCCACCTAGACGGTAAGCCTGAGTATGTAGTACATACAAGATGGTGAAGCTGTGGGTGAGGTGCAGGTAGTATCCATGTACTCATGTAGGTATAGACGTATTCCTACATTTCTCTGGCCAGTAGATTTGTTAAACACACATGGCATGATTAATTGCTGCATCGCATAGTTTTGGAACTTATATTGTAAATACTGTTTTTGAACTTATATTACACATGTAAGTGAGCTTGGGGTGGAGACTCCTTGAGGACCCCTTGTCTTACTGAGATTTCTTGTTAGAGATCTCACCCCACGTTTGGGGACGCTTATTTCAGGATCAGGTAATGTTGAGGGCTCAGGCGGCAGGAGGCCCGAGCTGAGTTGACATGATGCTATGCTGACTGCTGTTATGTTTTCCGCTTTGATTATGCTATTTATGTTGAGACTGTTATTGGGCATTGTTGCCTTATTTGGTGAGCATGGGGTTTGTCCATGCCACATGGTTGTGTTATTGTCTTTCTAGTTATGTTGTAATTAAAGTATCAGGATTTTGACCCAGGCTACGTGTTGTGGTCCTATGGCTTTAGATACTCACTTAATATTTATATATGAGGTATTTCAGTTAGTGTCTTGCAATTTACATACAGGCAGTATTTTATGAAATTGATTAAGTAATCAAGTTGGCTAAGGTTAATGACATCATAATTGAATTAAAGAAAAAGTTATTCCGCATTTTTATTAAGCGTGGCTTAATACGATAGTATGTTAACAATCCGGGTTAACACGGGCTGTTACAACGATGGTCAAGAGTTTGAAGCAAAAGTGAATAAGTGGACGGAGGTGCAGAGGAGACTGGAGGTGGAGGTGGAACTGTACCGCCAGATGCTTTCCAAATGGCTTGCCTGCGGGATTCCTTCTGCATATCATAAAAATGGTCCTGAGTCAGATCTTTCTTTATTTTCACATCTCGTGGCTCTTCCTCAGGTATTTCCAGTCCTGCTTGTATACATAGTTTCTCAATCAGTGAGCAATGAGCCAAGCAAATGTCTGATCTTCCCTGAGTAATGATGTAGACTATCCTATCAGACAGAATAGCCCCAATATGAAGATTCTTTCCTCCCAGTAGAGTATAGAGCAGAACTGCTCTTTCCACATTGACATCGCCCAGGTTAGTGGAAGCTATGATGGTAGAATTGATGAATAAATGCCAGAAGATTGCTTCCTCATTGAGGTCCAGCCGGTCTAATTTTTCAGGTACATCAGGCTGACCATGCTTTGGCTTCCAACCAGAGTGAGGCTGAGTGATACCCTCACGTACTCTTGCAGCTATGGCAGGCATCTTCTCCCTATATACCCCTTCAACAGGCTGCATCCTATTGAATGTGTCTGTAAAATAGCATGACTGTGTAGCATCCCAAGAGGTTTGCAAGAACCTCTCAATCTGAAATGTTATGAAGGAGACCTCTCTCCCCCTCACCCAGCTCTTTCTGGTCCTGTCCACAGTTTCCCTATCAGCATTGGCACAGAGTTCCCTTAAAATGGTGCTGCAGCTAGCTTTTGGGAATTGTACCAAATGGTTCCAGTGTCTCCTTTCTATTGTCAGCCTCACCGGACAGTCGTCCGCCAGAAAACTACTGATTCTTCTCTCTTGAATAATTTTCTTTTTCAAGAACCAGTTGTAGTACCGGTCCTGTGCTTCCGGTGTCAGGAAACGGTTACCATCAAAATCTACAAGAGCAGGGGCCCTAGGCCTTTTAGTGCCAGATGCACTGCTTCCACCAGTACTTTTACCTCCTGCGCCAACAGTCTTCTTGGTGGTCTTCTTTCCCTGCACTCAGAAAAGTCCAACACAATAGAATACATCACAGGTCTAATTATTAAGCACGAAAACAAACCAATTCCCAGATTTATCAGTTTGTGCAGCCTAAATATCATATGCCAATAAGTCATCATGGTCTAAATCAAAGTCATGTGAGATCAGAATTAAATTCGCATGAACTAACAACTAGCAATCTCATGTGGTCATGGCAATTGGTATGCAAGTCATGTAAGTTCAATGGATTTAAACAAAGTCATGTTCTTGTAGAATGATAAACACAAAGTTATCCGCAGGTAAACCATGCATATCCTTCACAATTTTGTGAAACATGTAATCCCATTATCCGTAGATACACATGTTATGACCTTTCATGAATCATGCACTAGGGAATTTAAATCAGACAATTTATCAAACACCTAATATGCATGATCAAAACCCTAACCATCCACACACTTAGATATCATCACCAATCATCCTACCATTATAGAATGGCCACATCAACAGCACATTGCAATATAGAAGCAAATAGTCTCAAACTTACCTTGTCACCAGCCATTGTGAATATTTGCAATGGAGAGAAACCCACAATCTTGCAGCTCTTAAATCCCAATTTCAGAACCAAATGCTTAACCCAAAGCGGTTGAGAAAAATGGAAAAAGAAATAAAGGAAGAAATATGGTGGTAGGGGTGGGTGGTTGGGGTGGAGGAAGAAGAAGAAGGAGATGTTGGTGGTGAGGGAAAGGTGTTTTGGAAGAAGAATAAAGGGGAGAGGGAGATGAGGGTAGAGGTTTGAGGGAGAGTGAATAGTTAGAATAGGGTTATGCCCCTTTTTAAAAAAAACTGCTGCGAATCCCGCGCTCGCAACGTGGGTTTCACGCTGGGAGCGCGGTGCTCACTGGCCATTTTCACCTTCTGGCGCTTCGAGCGACATTCCCACGCTACGGGCGTGGGTTTCTTTTCTCACGCTCACAGCGTGGTTACCACGCCTGTAGCGTGGGTTTCACGGTCTATTTTCGCTTTGTGGCGCGGATAGCGCGGTTTCCACGCTATCAGCGTGGGACTCTCTGCCATTTTCTCATGATCCACGCTGCTAGCGTGGGAACCACGCTATCAGCGTGGACTTAGCAAACTCATCCTCAACTTCTAGCATTTATCAACACCTAAAATTAAAAGCAAGCATCTAATCTAAGAAATTTGAAAAATTGTCCACTGGGTTGCCTCCCAGCAAGCGCTTGTTTAACGTCACGAGCCTGACTGGAACCATGATTACTCAGGTGAAGTTAAAGGGACAGAAATTGTGTCCCTATTCACAGGTTCTCCATAGTAGAATTTCAAACGATTCCCATTTACCTTAAAGGGTCTCTCAGCATCAAGAGGAGAGATTTCAACTGTACCATATGGGAATACATCTGTCACAACAAAAGGACTAGACCAACGAGATTTAAGTTTACCTGGTAACAACCTCAGTCGAGAGTTGTACAATAATACCTGTTGACCCGGTGCAAACTCTTTGGGCTTGATCTTCCTATCACGCCACAACTTAGTCTTCTCTTTGTAAATCTTTGCACTTTCATATGCAGTCCTTCTGAACTCATCAAACTCATTCAGCTAGAGTATTTTTTTTCTTTTGAGCTCCTGATGGTTCAAAATTTAAAAACTTTGTAGCCCACAATGCTTTGTGTTCTAACTCCACTAGCAAATGACAAGGTTTTCCATACACCAACTGATAAGGCGACATGCCAATAGGAGTTTTGAACGCAGTTCTGTACGCCCAGAGTGCATCATCAAGCTTCTTGGCCCAATCCTTCCTAGAAATTCCCACTGTCTTTTCCAGGATTCTTTTTATCTCCCTGTTGGAGACTTCAACTTGCCCACTAGTCTGGGGATGATATGGTGTGGCAACTCTATGTCTCACCCCATATTTAACTAGCAAGCTTTCAAGATGTTTATTACAAAAATGGGTACCTCCATCACTGATAATAGCCCGAGGTACTCCAAACCTTGTAAAATTATTTTTCCTCAGAAAATTGACAACCACCTTAGCATCATTGGTGGGAAGAGCAACAGCTTCAACCCACTTGGAGACATAATCCACAGCAACAAGGATATACTGGTTGGAATAAGATGAGGGAAATGGCCCCATGAAATTAATGCCCCATACATCAAACAGCTCAACCTCTAATATATTATTCAGAGGCATCTCATCCTTGCGTGAAATATTACCCGCTCTCTGACACTTATCACATTTTTCCACACAATCTCTCGCATCTTTGAATAGTGTCGGCCAGTAGTAACCGCTTTGCAAGACTTTCTGAGCGGTTCGATTGCCTCCAAAGTGCCCTCCATAGTTGGAAGCATGGCAATGCCACAAGATCTGACTCATCTCAAACTCAGGGACACATCTGCGAATGATCCCATCAGCACATTGAAAATATAGATGCGGATCATCCCAGAAATACCTCTTTACATCTCGCAAAAACTTCTTTTGCTGTTGCCTAGTAAGGTTAGGAGGCAACTCCCTCACAGCTTTGTAATTGGCGAAGTCTGCGAACCATGGAGGAACAAAGACTGCCATTACCTTTTCATCAGGAAAATAGTCATTGATTTCTTTTTCTGGACTATCTTGTAACTCTTTTGCCTGAATTCGGGAGAGATGATCAGCCATTTTGTTCTCCACTCCAATCTTGTCTCGGATTTCCAAATCAAACTCTTGAAAGAGTAGCATCCACCTCAGCAATCATGGTTTAGCATCCTGCTTAGTCATCAAAAACTTAATAGCAGAATGGTCAGTGAAAACAATGATTTTAGATCCTAACAAATAAGGTCTAAATTTGTCCAGTGCATAAACTACTGCTAACATTTCTTTCTCAGTTGTTGCATAATTAACCTGAGCATCATTCAAGACTTTGCTAGCATAGTAAATGACATGTAACAATTTTTCCTTACGTTGACCAAGGAATGCACCAATTGCATAAGCACTGGCGTCACACATGAGCTCAAACGGAAGGTTCCAATCAGGAACTGTAGTAAGCTTCTCTTTCAACAAGTGGAATGCCTTAGAACATGCATCATCAAATAAGAACTCCAAGTCCTTCACCAGGAGTTGGCTCGATGGTTTAGCAATCTTGG
>JAVKPL010015403.1:0-12718 GCA_032173675.1 Gastrolobium villosum | reverse complement strand
ATATCAAATTCGGATAATTCTACTGCCCAACTCATCATCCTGCCTGCCAGGTCGGGTTTGTGTAATATTTTGCCGAATTGGAAAATCTAACCGAACCAGGATCCTGTGAGCTTGAAAATATGCCCGAAGCCTTCTAGCCGAGATAAGAAGTGCGAAAGCTATCTTCTCCAGCCGTTGATACCGAAGCTCGGCCCCTTGCAAGAGCCGACTGACAAAGTATATCGGCTGCTGGCCTTCTTCGTCCTCCCTCACCAGAACCGAGCTGACTGCCAGATCACCAACAGACAGACATAAGATTAAAGTTTCATGCTCTTCTGGTTTGGCCAACACGGGAGGAGAGGCTAACCGTCTTTTAATCTCTTGGAAAGCAACTTCGCATTCCGAATTCCATCCATATTGCACCTCTTTTCGTAGCAGCTTGAAAAAAGGCAAAGCTGTTTCCGCCGACCGAGGTAAGAAACGGGTGAGGGATGCCAACCGTCGTGTTAATTACTGTATTTCTTTCTTATTCTTTGGTGCCGTCATCTGTAGCACGGCTCCACATTTGTCCGAGTTTGCCTCAATACCTCTGTGTGTGAGCATAAAGCCCAGAAACTTACCCGCAAAAACTCTGAAAGCACATTTTGCAGGATTTAGTCGGATGCGGTGTTGTTGCAACTTATTAAATGTCTGCTCTAGGTCCTTAACATGTATTGTCATGCCTGCCGACTTGACTATCATGTCATCAATATATACTTCCACGTTTTTGCCTAGTTGATCCGAGAAGACCTGATTCATCATTCTTTGATAGGTGGCCTCTGAGTTCTTTAATCCGAAAGGCATGACATTGTAACAGTAATTTTCCTTCTCTGCAATAAAAGCAGTTTTTTCTTGGTCTCCAGGATATAACGGGATTTCATTGTACCTTGAGTAGGCATCCATAAAAGACAACACTCGGAATCCAGATGAATTATCGACCAGCTGGTCTATGTTGGGCATTGGGTATGCATCTTTAGGACATACTTTATTCAAATCTGTGTAATCCGTGCATACCCTCCATTTCCCGTTTGGCTTTTTAACCATCACCACGTTAGACAACCAAGTCGTGTATTGTATTTCCCGGATGAATCCTGCCTCAAGTAGCTCTTTCACATGGTCTTCTAGTACCTGCCGACGCTCTGAGCTGAGATTTCTCTTCTCTAGGCTACTGGTTTTGACCCCGGATACACAGATAGCTTATGGCAGCAGAAGGCAGGGTCGACCCCCGGAATATCCGAGGACTTCCAAGCGAAGACGTCGTGATTACGGTTAAGGCAGGCAGCTAGGCAATTCTTATCATCATGCTCCATGTCTTTGCCAATCCTGGTGACTTGTCCCGGCTCGCCAATGTTTATCTCTTCTAGTTCTCCTTCTGGTTCCGGTCTCGGCATCTGTTCCTCATCTCTCATATCAAAATCCACCATATGAACCGAACTGTGTTTCTTTGGGTTTCGATCGGGTTGCCGAGCAGCAGCCGAACTACTGGGATCCCTCGTTACCATTCGTACTGACTTGAAGTGGCAGTCCCGAGATTCTTTCTGGTCTCCTGCTATAGTGAGTACCGTACCCTGCTTGGAAATCATTTTGAGCTTTTGATGCTTGGTTGAGATTAACATATCCCAATCATGTATGGTTGGTCTCCCTAGAATCATATTATATTCACAAGGGAAATCAGCAACAATGAATCTCACCCTCTCGGATTTGTATGCCTCTTTGGTTCCCAAAGTCAGCCTCAAATCGATGTACCCTTTTGGAATGGTATCTTGGCCATTAAATGCAATTAAAGTCGTGTTACAAGGCTTCAAATCCTCCTCATCCAGGTTCATCTTCTGAAAGGCAAGCCATAGAATTACGTCGGCACAACTTCCATTGTCCAAGAAGATCTTTTTAACCCTGCAATTAACCAGCGTTCCTGTGATTACCAACCCATCTACATGGCCTGGTATCACATCCTCCAACTCTTTCTTCGTGAAGTATAACAGTGGTGGTTCTGGTTCTTCCTCTTTGAATTTTGGACGTTCCCTAATAGAGAGCACATCCCTCAGGTATTTCTTTCGGGCATTCATAGTGTCTCCACCACCACTAAAAGCTCCACTGATAACATTGCATTCGAATTCCGGCTCTTGGAACTCATCATCATCTCGGGCTGGCTTTTTACCTCGACCCTCGTCCTTAAACTTCTTGTCGTTGGATGGGTTGACAAATCGACCTCCTCTTCTCTTCCGATTCCGCCATCCCTGAGTCCGGATGAGGTACTGGCGCAACTTGCCTTCCCTGACATATTTTTCTATTGCATCGCAAAGGTCCCAGCATTCATCCGTGGAATGGCCGGCCCGTCATGGAATGCACAATACCGGGATTGGTCCAGACCAGCCGTGTGTTGTAATGGCCGGGGTCTTTCTACCGCTTTCATCTCTGTGGAGGCCACTTCTCGCCAAATCTGCGACCGGGGAGAATTCAAGGGGGCATATTTTTCAAACCGCTCTCGTGCTGGGAACCTATCTTCTGGCTTTTTCCTCCGTAGGTCGCTTGGTTTCCGGCTTCCCAGCTTGTCCCCTTGACCTGGATGGTGCTTTTGGTCAACATTTTCCCATTCCATCTATTCGAGCTCCAAGTACTTTTTAGAGCGTGTGTTGGATTCCACTAAGGTCCGCGGTGGTTCTTTATATATTGATTTGGCAAGTCTAGAGGTTCCATGAAGTCCTGTGATCACCAGATGTATATGAACATTTTCTGATAATCCTGGTACTTGCAAGGCGGCTAACTTGAACCGATCAAGGTATCTCTGCAGGGTTTCACCAGGCTGCTGTTTAATCTTTCACAAAGCAAATTCGGATTTTGGCTGTTTTTTGCTAGTGGCAAAGTTTAGCAAGAACCGCCCACCGAATTCCTCGAAAGATCTGATGGATCCCGTAGGCAATGAGGAAAACCATGCTTGTGCCGCCCCTGTTGATGTTGTTGCAAAAAGTCTAGTAATCAGAGGTTCCTCTATGCCTTTGATGTACATAGTCGTGTCAAATGCATCCAAATGGACCTGAGGATCTTGTGTGCCATCATAATTGACCAACTCGGACAGATTTAAATTGTCTGGATATGGAGCCTCCATGATTTCATTCGAGAAGGGGCTATCATTGTATAACCCTATATTGTATTTCCGCCTGTATACGCCTGCGACATCATTCGGGTTACGGATGAATGGTGCATGATTCCGGGGTTGACGCATCTCAACCACGTTGATTTCCGCCTGCATATACTGCACGTCCTCATGCCGAGGTATCTGGTTACGGGCCGGGTTTCCCTGACCCCCGCGGCGCGGTCCAAGTAGGTTGGATCTCGGTGCGTTAGCTGCTTGGATCGGATCCGAGTTCAGGATACCGGCTGGGGAAGGACCCGAGTTTCGCCGATCTGCTGGTGGAGGGCCCGAATATTGCAGATCTGTAACGACACGTGTGACAGCTCGTACAGGATCCAGATTGGTCATCTGCCATATCCGGGCCTCCAGCTCTCGGATCTGCTCTGCATCCGCCTGTCGTTGCAGCTCGCTCCGGCGCTCCCATTCCTCCATCTTGCGTAGTAGAGCATCCATGGCCAGATTCGGGCCTCGTGGATCAGGATCTTCAATGGGCTGCAATCCTTGCACGTATGGTGCGTCGAGGTTGGCGGCCAGAGTGGATGCTGAGTCGGAATGCACTTCGCTGACATGCACAGCGTCTGGATCTGGGATCGGTGGTGCGTGATGATCATGATTTATTGCCTCCTGTTCATTCCCAGGATTCGACGTCAGAGGTTGACGAAAACCACTTCTAGTGGTCCTCACCATTACTTCTTTTGGTGTATTTTGTGGAAAATAGGGTTCGTGGGTTCGATCCCCACAGATTGCGCCAATGTTCTGCCTGTGGCAGATGTGTCCAACCTGAGTTGGATGATTGATCTAGGATTCAGGTGCTTCTCTCTGGATACCTATGAATTAGGTATCTAGGGGGATCACAAATCACTGACACCGACAATGGCTTTCGCCTCAGGAGGGTGTGTGCATGTGATATTCAAATGAGTAGGGTTATTTGTGTGTACCTTGCTTTGTGCTTCCTACCTTCCTTATATAGCGCTACCTTTGGGTTGCTTGGGTTGGGCCGCGTATGAGATGGGGCCTTGGTCTGGTCCACAACACCTTCCCCTCTTTAATAATGGTAAGGATGAACTTTGATAGAAAAAACTAGAGGTTCGTTAAAAAAATCAGGAGATCAAATGATTTTGAACAATCCACAAAGGAGATTTTGAACTTTTCCATTTTGTTTTTGTTTTTGGTAGAATTAGATTTGGGCCTATAATAGTGCAGTAACTATTAGTAGATGGGCCGAATCGAAATTCAAAAACCCCTAATTGGCTGATTCTAACAAACTAAACCCTAATTTTTCCCGAAAATTGTGTGGGGTTCATCTTCTTCCTTCTTTCCTTAAACCCTCTCTCTCGCATGGCTTCTGAAAGGGTAAGCTCCGAAACAGTGGCGAAAGCCATTGATTCTCTCCTGAAATGGAGGAACTCACAATCCGAAACCCAAAAGCCGAAGCTGTTCGACGAAGACGAGGAATTCGTGTATCTGATTCTCACTCTCAAAAAGATTCCCCAAAAGGGTCGAGTTAACCCTTACAAGATCCCTCTCCCTCACTCCCTCCTCTCTCCATTCTCCGAGCAGTGCTTGATCATCGACGACAGGCCCAAGGCCCATCTCACCAAAGCCCAAGCCCAGAACAAGATCCAGTCCGAGAGCATCCCCATCTCGAAGGTTCTGAAGCTCACGAAGCTCGCCTCCGATTACCGTCCCTTCGAGGCGAAGAGGAAGCTATGCAATTCTTACGACGTGTTTTTCACAGACAAGAGGGTTGTTCCTTTGCTTCCGAGGTTGTTGGGGAAACAGTTCTTCAAGAAGAAGAAGGTTCCTGTTGCTTTGGATTTGAAGAAGAGTAATTGGAAGGAGCAGGTTCAGAAGGCTTGTTCTTCGGGGCTGTTGTCTCTGAGTACTGGGACTTGTAGTGTTGTTAGGGTTGCCAAGTTGAGTATGGAGAGGGATGATGTCGTGTCCAATGTTGTTGCTGCCATTAATGGGATAATTGAGGTTGTTCCTATAAAATGGTCTAATGTGAGGTCCTTTCATGTCAAGTTGTTAGAATCCCTCGCCTTGCCGGTTTATCAGACTGTTCCTGATGTGAAGTTGAAGATTGTGGGAGTTAAGGAGAATGCGAAGAAGGAGAAGGAGAAAGAGGAGGAGGAAGAGGTAGAGAGTGAGGAGAAAGTGGGAAAGAAAAAGGGTAGGATTCATCAAGTTAAGTACATGGATGATAAAGTTGGTGAGGATCTCATTCAAGATGATGATGATGTTGTGGAAGAAGATTCTGAGAATGATGAAAATGGTAATGGAGAATTAGTGGATAAGAAGAGGAAGAAAGGAGTTAAAGTGGTGAAGGGGGCTCTAAGTGAGTTGACTAGTGTCAAACGTTTGAAGAAATCTGCTAAGGAAAGTGGCAAACAGAAGAAGGAAAGTTTGATGAAGAAAATTGAAGATAAATTATCTGTTGAGGATCTGGAGTCGGGCAACAAGAAGAAGAACAAGAAGAGAGTGGATGTTGAAGTAAAGGCTAAGAAAAGTAAGAGGGTTTTGTGAGCTGATTGTTGATGTAATAGAGTATTTGTTGTTAGAATTCACTGCTTGATGTAGCTCTCTGCAATCCTCTGTGGTTTTGCTTTGTTGAGTGATCCTCTGGCAGATTTTGTTTTTAAGCATCCTTGTTGTTATATTATGGAATTTATTTTGTTCTGTTCTTGGGCATTTTGTCATTTGCTAATTCAAATTTCCTATACTCTAGCTTTAGAGTGGTTCTCAACGGGGAAAATCAAAATGTTGTTTCTCATTTCAGGATGATCTGAAGTTATTTAGATATAGCTTGTTGTCAGAAACTGACTTAGAAATGGTGAGATGAGAGTTGTTGCTTGACTTTAAGAGAAAGTTTCATCAAGGAAACGATAGGAGCATGCCCATAACAAATTGTACTTTCAGTGATTGTGCTGCTTTCTTTTGCCATTATGGAATGTTACCGTGAATTTCATTTCTTATTTTCTATAATACACACATATTTCTCTGAAATCTGTTTTTCAGTGTTATTCTGCGTGTTCATTTTTGAGTTTTTCATTTCTTGAATGCTAAGATTAATGGGAATGACTATTGTGTAATAATCCATTTTGCTTTACTTTCGGGCACAAATTGTTAAACACTTCAAGTATTGATTTTACAGACCAATAGAAAGGCTTATGGGTTTAAAGTCAGTCTTGGTGATACCATTCATTCAATTAGGGTGTCTTTGCCTATGTATATTCCCCTGTATCTATTGTTCAAGACTGACCATTACAAATTAAATAATCGAGGGAAAAGTTCACGAATGCTCCTGTGGTTTACTCCATGATCACTTATGCTCCTGTGATTTTTTTCTTATTATATATGTCCCTGTGGTTTGTAAAAAGGGTATGTTTTTTTATCACATATGTTCATGTGGTTTCTTATTTTTTACGAAGCACAGGGACATATGTGATAGGAAAAAAATCACAGGGACATAAGTGATTCTGGAATAAACCACAGGGGCATTGGTGATCTTTCCCCAATAATGAATCTGTTCTTCTAAGAGATAAATTCTTTACCTAAGTATCATGAGTTCCAAATGAGATATTTCGAGTCTAATGATGAGACTGTCAACAATTTTGCCTTTTAACAATAATGATGAGATTATGTGTTTTATTATTGGGTTTATCATCTATCATTTAACATGACCATAAAAAGTTTCCTACACTCACAACATTTTGTGAGGCCTGCAACAAAAGAAAAGAAAAGAAACTTGGCACACAAAATGAATCTCTATAATATAAGACAATTAATTTTTCTACAACATAATTATTTGAGTACAAAATGCTGACAAGAGGTGGCCAGGTAGTTGCTGTGTGCCCCAGCCATATTCCTTTAGACTGATTAATCTGATTTGATAGATAAATCCATAATTGGTTATTATAATTGCAAATATATCCTGTGCAGAATATTTAGAATCCTACAGAATTTCTGATTAGTTGACTAGTTCATAAATTTTTGTCAGCCCTTTCATTCAGCCATTGTCTCATCAAATTAGGGCTTTTGACTCTTGCAAAGCAAAATAGAAATATTTAATCAGTTTAATTCTTATAAATTATTTATTAAAATAATGTGAAAATATGCATATCTTAACAGTGCGCATTCAAGTCGTGTATTAACTTCACGTGTAATTTGTGCAAAAGCTAGTTTACGTCTTTCATGTGCATTACTCTCATATGCATTCAAGTCTCGCACCCCTTATGCACATTTTGCAAACACGCAGGGGCTTTTGCACAAGTTTCACATAGGGGGTGATGTGGGACTTGATCATGCACTGCCATGATCTGCACCTTTTCACATTAGATTAATAAATAGTTTACCAAAAGAATTAAACTGGTGAATAATTACATAATAAACTTTTATGGGTTGTAATGACTCGGGTGAAATTGGAGTTGCTACCAATTTTATTTATATTAGGGAAAAATTGTAAATTTTTTTATCTTTACAAACTGGTCCTTGAAATCGAATGAGATTGGAGAATCCATTATATGCGAGGAAGGGTAGAGATTAAACCCCACAACACCCTCAACACACCTATCGTAAAATGGTTTACCTTAAACTAATTGAGTGAGTTTTATTTTTTTTTTTAAAAAGGAAACTATATTCTAATATTTATAATGAATAAATTTTAAGAATTTGTAAGGAAAAAGAAATAATTATTAAAAAATTACAAGCAAAAAAATAAAATAAAACTTAAATATATACAAAGAATAATAATCAAATTAGTATTTTAAAGCAAAATAAAAATCTTTACAAAAAATGCGATGATTAAAAGAACTGAACAGTGACGAGGGGGTGTTCACTTTCCAAGGAAGCATTTTTTAGTTGTGTTGGGACTCCATTCATACGCTTGTCATGTACTGTTGCTAAGGAAAACTTTCAAATGATATGGCCCCTTCTTCTCTAAATTTGTCACTGGAAATTGCTCAAGTCCAAGTAGAGTAGGTGGAGTTACTGAAAAAAAAAAAAAAAAATGCCTATTTTCTGGTTATTTCTCAAGAGCAAAACAACAATGGCCCCTTCCTTCAACTTCTCCACCAAGAACAGTAGGTGGAGTAATTGAAAAACAACAAACAGCGTGTAGGTCACCACTGAGCTGGAGAATTTTTTTTTTTTTTTTGTTTTTTTGTTTGTTTTGGCGATATTATTTTTAGCAAAAAGAATATTTTTTCATCAAAACTATTTTTTCTCTCTCTCTTCTCTTTTAAAAAACCTCCTGAAAAAAAAAGTGCTTACATGGGTTAAAAAGCCTCAAATTAGAAATAAGTGATGCATATGAGGACAGTAAATAATATAATTTTGGTTCATATAAATAATTATTATTTTCAATTTATCCCTATTTTATGCTAATTTTACAATATTATAATGAATTTTATGAATATAATGTTACATGACACTTCTTATGTCATGTCATAGACACATAAACATTGTTGGTCCCTTGGAGTGGATCACACACCTTTTGAGTGTATAGAAAAAAATTGTTGTGTTATGTAACATGACACTTCTATTATAATAACAATAAATAATAAAGGCCAAGTTAAAAACAATTATACATGAGAGGTTATAAGGATTTTGTAAGAGTTATGTTGTAGGAAAAATGATTGTGTTATGTTATAGAGATTCGTTTGACGTGCCAGTTTTTTTTTTTGCTACGGGCTCCATAAAATGTCGTGTGAGTAGGAAATTTTTTGTGGTTATATTAAATGATAAATGATAAATCCAGGTTATAATCATCACTATTTAAATTTAAGTTTGCAACTAATCTTATTTCTTTTTTATCTTTTTCACTTTCCATTATCTCTATGGGTTTCTCACCATAACCCTCAAACCATATAAGAAAAAGAAATTCTAGACTTTCTAAACCAATTGAAGTACTCTCATTGTCAATTTATGTGGAACAATTCCACTCAAGGTGAAGAATCTAAAGATGCAAGAGTTTTGAAATAACAAACAAGCATGAAAAAAAAGACTTTAAGAGTATTAAACTATATAAAATAAAAAAGAAATTCTATAGTTTCTAGACCAAATTGGCATTGTCAATCCATGTGGAACTATTCCACTCAAAATGAAGAATCTAAAGATGCAAGAGTTTTGAAATAACAAACAAGTATGGAAAAAAGACCGTAAGAGTATTAAACCATATAAAATAAAAAGAAATTCTATACTTTCTAAACCAAACTGAAGCACAGTCATTGTCAACTCATTGGAACTATTCCACTCAAGATGAAGAATCTAAAGACGCAAGAGTTTTGATAATAACAAACATGAATGAAAAAAGACTTTAAGAGTATTAAACTTGCAACAATCAAAAAGAAGTTTAAGATGACAACTAAACAAGTCAACATTAGTAAAGTCCATCAAGTCAATTGACAAAGCCCAAAGGAGATCAACATTCAAGCTACATTCAAAGAACCTAAATTTAAGACCTTAAAAGTATTACATATATAGGACTTAGACTTGAATATATGGGTGGTTAATCAAAATTGCATGAATGATCCCAAAGTAAATATGTTTTTCAAATTACATGATTCATAGCTTTTAAATTCTTGAAAATAATTTGAATAACCCATGGAAATGTTCTTGACATGACTTAGAACCTTGAAATATTTTTTTTTTTTGGTTTAAAGTCAAGAACATGCATTTGAGATGGTTTAGAGGCATCGGAATCAAGAATAGGCCATTTTGGGCTGCATAAATATCATTTGCCAAGAAGGGATTTGAATCCTTCTACGACAGGAATTCAAATCCTTGGGCGTTTGGTAGAGGAGAAATTTTTTCATGTCTGAGAATCACAATTGCTAGGAATATGTTAGGAAAGCGAATTTTTCGGGAATATAACCTAAAAACTTTTTGGTAGGCCAAAAGATTACCGGGAATATTGACTGATGTTTACTAAGTCTACGTTTGGTTGATGATAAAATATTAACGGGAATGTAGGGTAATTTTACAAGAATACCCTCAATTCTTGATGTTGCCGCTATCTTGATTATTATGGATGCTTCTTTTTTGGTAAAAACATGGGGCATTGCACCACGAAACAGACAAAACGAAACAAAAGAAAACAAACAATAACAGGAAAAAGCAAGACAGAAAGAAAACTAAAAACCATCGACTCAGAAGAAACAAACTCAGCATCTTGCAGCTGGAGTGATGACTCCCGGATCCAGCATATCAGCAGTAAGAAGATTAAGTAGCTCACTGTGAGGGGATGTAATAGTGGATAAACCAAAAGGATCATCCATTGCTTTCTTCACTAGCCAGTCCGCACAATGATTACAGGTCCTAGAAATATGCTTCAACAAGACAGACCAATCCTTATTGAGAGCAGCTCGAATCTTAGTTACCAGAGGTAGCTTTCGAGTGTCATTACCAGTCATGGTAAGAAGGCCAATGGCTTGAGCAGAATCTGATTCAAGAATAATTTTCTTCCAACCAGATTTCCAAGCAAACTCCAACCCGTGTAAAATAGCCCAGAGTTCAGCTTGCAAAGGGGAGCAGGAACCAATAAAGACAAAGAAACCAGAAACTCAATTCCCCTCCCAGTCTCTCAATAATCCCCCACATGCAGCTCTCTCATTAGAAACTGCACCATCAACATTTAATTTTAAATAACCTTGAGTTGGAGCAATCCAGGCAGGGGAGGATCTGATGGGGGGTATATAGGATCAACTTTTGTTAACCATTTTCTGTTACAGCACCTTAACTCTCCAATTGATTCAGCAATACAAGGAGAAGGGTCTTCAGGTCTCTTTACAAAGCCTTCATGAAGCTCTTTATTTCTCCAATACTATAAGAAATTACAAACGGTAAAGAAAAAGTCCCTCCAGTCCTTGGCATGGGTATTCTTTATATTCAAATTGAGGATAATCCACTCTTTGGAACAGCTTGAGGTGAAAAAACCAGGAGGAAGAGGATGCAACAAAGGTATTAGCCAGACCTTTTTAGCTTTATTACAGTCTCTAAAAGCATGGAGCAGGGTCTCCGCTAGATCAGGACAAGAGGGGCAGCTATTAGAGGAATCACTCCATTTGCTGATATAGTCTTTAGTTAGCATCCTACCATGGAGCATTTTCCACAAAAGAAGCTTAACTATCTCTTTCCCTTTCCAACTCCATATCCGGTCCCAGCAGCTATCACTAGAGAGGGAGTTAGGACAGGTCAGATTTCTATAAGCCGATTTAACTATAGACTGACCTGGAAGCAAATTTCTCCAGCTAACACAATCCTCCCCTGCTTCCCCATCAGGATGAGGAATAACCATAATCTGGTTTACTACACTTTCATTAAAATGGTTAAAGAGAAAGTGCGTATTCCATCCCTCTCTTGAAGAGAAAGAATTATGGTTTATTTTGAGATCAACAGTCTCAGCTGAAAGAGGAACAATTGCTAACGAAATTAAGCTAGTGTTGAGACCAGCCCAATCATCCTTCCAGAAATCAACCTTCTTCCCATTACCAATCTGCCAAGAGATGTTACTTAACATATCTGGCCAGACTTTGCATAAACTTTTCCATAAATGAGAATCATACGGTTTAGAAGATACCTCCTTTAACAACTCTTTATTTCTGCCATAATTAGCCACTAGCACTTGAGCCCACAGGTGGTCAGGGGATTGAATTAACTTCCAGGCACATTTTTGCAGGAAAGCTTCATTTTGCTTTCTAAGATTGATGATCCCCAAACCACCTTGCTTTTTGTCCATTTGGAGCTGCTCCCACCTTACCGCATGGTGATTCCTATGATTATCAGTGTCTCCCCAAATAAAACTCCTTTGAATTCTTTCTATCTCATCACAGATGCCCTTTGGGAGAAGGCTATTCTGCATATGAAACATAGGAATAGCTGAAATGACTGATTTAGCTAATGTCACTCTCCCTGCCATAGACAAGCAGCTCTTTTTCCAGCCCTGGAGTCTCCCATTTACTCTGTCCATGATCTCTCCATAATGTAGTTTATTTATTCTTCCATGCTTCATTCTATAGCCCAGGTATCTGCCAATATTCCTAGTATGAGCAAAGCCACTTATCTCCACAATAGAATTAGCCAGCTCAGAAGAAACATTCTTAGAGAAGAAAATGTTTGATTTGGGGTAACTAACCTTTTGCCCCGACATGTCACCGAAGATTGCAAGACAGTTCAGAATAGTCTTGATCTGACTAATGCTAGCTTCACCGAAAAGAAGCAAATCATCTGCAAAAAGCAGGTGAGATATAATTGGACCACCTTTTCCAGCTTTCATGGGCTTCCACTCCTCTCTATTAATGCAGTCAACAATTAAATGAGACGGCTTCTCCATACACAGAACAAAGATATAGGGAGATATGGGGTCCCCTTGTCTAAGGCCTCTGCTAGGAGAAATTCTGCCTGACTTAGCACCATTCCAAAGGATTTCCAGCTCAGTAGTAGAGATGCAATGCATGATGAGATTCACGAATTGATCAGGAAGACTAATCTCCTTAAGCACTTTATGGATGAAACTCCAGGACATGCGATCATAGGCTTTTTCGAGATCAATCTTTATAGTAAAAAAGC